>VDFB02284455.1:0-27053 GCA_007258455.2 Sequoia sempervirens
GAAGCGAAGGGTTATAAGCAACTGAATTGAGAGGATACAACATAGCGGAAGTGATGTAGTTGGTGTGATAGGAAAAAATTGAACTAGAAAATAGCAGAATTAAGGGAATTAGAGAACATAAGCAAAATCATGGGTGGTGACATTATTTGTAGGGAACCAACAGTACATACCCAACTATTGGAAGACAGGTTGGTATTACTTATTTTTTGATAATTTGGCTGGTTGGAGTACTTTTTGAAACTCACAAAGTTCAATGAAGTCATGACACAACAATTTGCTACCACATTACAAAATGATGAAGCAACTGTAAGAGGTTTGAAGTTGGATGCTTCAGAAGCTTCCATTGTTAAGGTGTCAGGACTGCCATGGGAAGGAGAAGAGTTTTCAGTGAGGGAAGACGTTATTGCTACTAGAAACTAATTTAGACAACCAGGGGAAAACTTGGACTCATCTTCTCAAGGTACAAAAAGATTATCCTTACCCTGGATATGGGCCTCAGTAGCTTCTTACATAGTCAAATACTTAACCTATGATAGTAGGAAATCCTTACTGCATACATTCCATTTAAAACTTTTAAGTCATCTTCGCCATGATAGGACTATGAATGTTCCAAAAAAATTGTACAATTTGTTGAAAAGAATGAGTTTTGAGTATAAAAGAAAAAGGAATAACACAACATTGTCACAGTTTTGCTTAGTCACATTACTAATAAAAAAGAGTTTGAGGGTTCAATTTCCTAAATTGCAACAATATCAATAGCATTCTTGAGGAACCTGCTATCCCAGAAATCATAGAATCACTTGTTGTATCGGAAAGGGAAATTCCCCCTGGCTCCCCTGTTGTGTCACCTACCCGTAGCATAGGAGAGCCAAAGGAGTAGAGATTGCAAGACCCACAACTTGTAGCCTCTGAGCAACCCACAATAGGAGATACCCAAGAAACCCCTACCTCTGGAAAAACACCAAGAACTAAGAAAAGGAAAGGTGGATCTTCTTTTGCACCTACAAGAGGGCATAAGAAATCCACATAACCTAGGAGGAAATCACACTACCTAAAGAGGAAATGAGCCATGAGAGGGTCAGTCAAAAAGTAAGAAGAAGAAAATGTTGTGATGGTTGAGACAAACTCAAAATTGAAGGGGAATTCCCCATGCAATGTAAATACACCAGTTAAATAAATATGGTATTTCAGAAGAACCTCTGAGTCTAATTCAAAGGATGTATTTGTAGCTAGAAAAATGAGGAAAAGATTGCCAATGAGCCCTGATAGTGAGGGTTGTAAATATACCATGAGGGATGATGATCAGTTCCTGGAAAAGGATGAATACTTGTTTATAGAGGAAAGACATATTGGTAAGGAATTATACGAGACAATGGATAAAGGATGAAATAGTTAGTTTAGAGGATTGGTAAAATAATACCAGGTAAGGAATTATACGAGACAATGGATAGGATAAATCAGTTAGAAGAATTGGTAAAATAATACCAGTAGAGGGACAGTGAAAGGGACACGAAGATTAAGGAATTATAGCAAAAACTACATAAGTTTGAGCATGGATCCAATTTGGAAATCCTTGCACAACTTGCCATGGTGGAGGTAGGCAATAAAGCCTGTGTCTCAAGGTCCAATTCCTCATGCAAAAACCCCCACTGTTCCTACTATAGTGTCCTTAGGTGTGGAGTTGTGGAAGAGAACTCAAGAATTCTCCTAGAAAAAGAAAGATTGGGAGTAGGAAAAAGCAGAAATGATAGCTAACCACACTAGGGCCATTGAGAAACAAGAAACCAAGGTGAAGAAATTGACAATAAGAATTGGTGAAATAGTAGATAAAGTTGCTCAATTACTCAAATGCAGGCCCCCTGCTAGGGTCTATGCATTATTTTTGCAAGAAAAGTACTTATGTTTCCAATTAGTTAGTTAATTAGTGATTTACCAATTACAATAAATAAGAAATTTGTGTTTTTAGAAAATTTCTTTGCTTCTACACTTGGTATGCAAGATCAATTATGTGAGTTTTACTTACATAATTTTATTCTATCAGATGAAACAAAATGGAACCCACTGATGTTTGTAAGGGATCTACAGATTAAAGCATTGGCCTCTTATGTCAAAAATGAACATTGAAGAGGTGAGATCTTACAAGAATATACTGAAAGAGAAAAATCCATTGCTTTGTAGCTTTAGAAGGAATCAAAGAATCCTAATGCAGCTATAGAACAGTGGTCAAATATCTTGGATTATAAAGGTGTAGGAAGAAAAATAATGAGCATTAGAGAAAATGACTATATCATGATGAAAAAATTAGCTCTAGGACCCATCCATTAAGCCTTTAATTTTGTATAGGAAAGGTGGAAAGATTTAACTCCTGAATTGAAGAAGAAAGAATCACACTCCCTGTATAAATTTGTAGCCATCATTGGAAGGTCTCATAAATACATAGATATTTTCAGAGATCATGGACTTAAATGGTTCCTTCTTACCTTCCATCCACCTATCCTCCTTTATCTAATGCCACATTATACAGGAAAGAAGGGCGCAAAGGAGGAAGGGGAAGATGATATAATATTGGAAAGGATTGCATGTTACAAAGGCTACTATTTGAAGTAGGAGAAGAGAGTTGATGTTGCAGATTTTAGGGAGATCACTTTACAGTATAACCTCTGCCCCTAAATGTTGCTTAATGACAAACAATTTCTTAGTTGGGGAAATGATGAGCCTGATTAATAGATAGTTTTCTCTTGTTTAGTTCATATCTTTTAAAAACTTTAAGCTGCTTATTTCATATACATTCTTGAACTTATATACCTTTTATATATTTTATGCAATCCAAACCAGACTTTGATGAGTGGAAATATGATTATGATATGATGACGTTTGAATGGATAAATGTGTGAATGTGTATGAAATTTAGTATGAATCTATGTTTAATTCATAATTGTTAATGCTATGTATGCTTTAGATGAAACTAACTCATTGCATCCAAAAGTATTGCAACCTGCAACAATTGGAGAAATCAACCCATAGCCAAAGAATTCCAGGTTAATTGCAGGGGAGATTCTAAGGACACTGGAAACATGATAGTTGTAGAAATGATGGAAGCAATTATTGGAGTGGTCAATTTTGATTCATCAGAGCATTCAATAAGACGATGGAGGGAAGAAGAAGTTTGCAGTAATCAAGAAACTAATGTGACTATTTGCACATAGCACATCTTCGTCATGTCGTTAAAGAAGAGTTGCAAATCTATTTGTCTTCTATCTTTTTCAATTATAGTTTCAGTTGCAAAGACTTTGTCCCTCCGTTTTGAAGGAGAGTGGATATCTTCATTTAATTTTTGTTTTTATTCCTTATGCAAATAAACCTCCTCCTAAACCTATATGGTTGGATTGGTGGTTGAGGAGAAGATGTAGTTAGATGTGATATGTTTTAATAGATATAATTTTGTTACACAGACAATATCTTTGTTAGTTTTTTGTTATGCACTCATGAATGGGAAATCTATGAAGATTATTGTTAGATTGTAGAGTTCAGTTATATGTAATAAAGATGTTCTAGTTTACTGTTATGTTTAGTTGATTCAAGTAGCACATATTTGGTTTCTCCTGTGGGTACAACAACTTGAGCAAGGGCCACTCAAGGTACTATTCACCCACCTCATTTTTTGTTATTAACATAGATGTTTATATTGTTGTATTTAATTCAATTAGATTCTTGATTACATGCACATGAATACTATCTTGTTTCATGATTTTTGTTCTGCAATGTATCATTGAGTCATCCTCCAAAGTGAGTCAAGTAGTTAGGATTAAGAATCAGAAGTGCTAGTGAAATTGCAAAGTTCAGGTTTAGCAGTTAACAGTTACAGTGTTAAGCCAAAGGCACTCACAGCATCAGTAGCAGATTAAGTTGTTTCCCCTCTTTTGTAGTTATTCTTTATTTCCTTTTCCATCCTTTACTATTTTCCTGTGCATGTGTAAACCACCTATACTAGATGATATAGGTTGTGTAGAGTCTCTGAATGCACATACAATGCTAGCATCATCAAAAGCTTATGAAGCCCTGGTCAATAATTAAATGAAGCCTTTGCAAGGGTTTAGTGGACTGTTAAGTTAGGAACCCTTCCTCTGAATTGTGTGTCTAACACCAAGTTGACTAGACATTAGTGAGGCCTTACACAACACATTACGTCAATTAGGATGCCTAAACAAATCTATTTAAACTTTTACACTTTGAAGCATTTACCAAAACCTAAGTCAAATTTGATCATAGTCAGATGTGTCGCACCTTTTAACAGATCCGGCTTACCTATGCAGCTTACATTCAATTGCGAGCAGTTTTTACACATGTGATGCACTGTCAAACAGATGCATTGCATGAAAAAAATGTGTCTATCTCCTACACATGCGGTGCAATTTTACTATTGCGGTGCAAATTACAATTGTGAGCCATTCAACATTGCAGCTCTGGAGAACAATTGTGACACACCATACAAATGTGGTGCACCCGTCAACAGATGCAGAGAACACAATGACAAATGCGGTGCAAAACTGCACCGCATCTGTTTGGTCATTTTTGACTCCTAAAATCTAGCAAAAAATGACAAAATTTCAAAGCAGGAAAGGGTTACATACCGCATTGCTCAATCCCTTCAGTTGTCAGAAGATATGCATGCAATATCCTCGATGATAACTCATTGGAATTGGTGCCATAGCTCCGCACAAGAGTCACTCTCTAGAGAACTCAAAATCTTACAACTCAAATGCACAAATGACGATTTTGGACCCCTTAGGGCCTATTTATAGACCTTAGGTGGCAAAGTGGACCCCCATTTATAATTGGATGCATCAACCTATACTTTCAAATGCAAAAATAGACATCCCGAGTGCCTTAAAATCAAAATATTTTACTCATGCTTGACACTATCAAATTAGCTTGTCAGAACCATTTCCCAAATTTTTGGATTTTTTTTTTAATTTACAATTTTTTTCAAGGGGCACCATGCTATCCTGTTGTCATTGGGGCATATACTGAGGAAATTCTTGAACATGGATTTTTAAATTTTCTTTGACACAATGCTATAAAAACACATTGTATCAAAGAGGGGCAAAATGTAGATACCTGAAATTTTCCTAGTCTACGAGTAACACTTTTATACTAATTTTCACCCTTTTCTCCTAATGATTAAATAATAATTCATTATTTAATTATTATCAAATATCATATTCTACTATTTCCCATGTGCCATCAGAGCGATATTGTCTATGCCTTGTGGCCAGATTGGGCTCATGGGCAACCCTCAGGAAGAAGTTGGCATAGATCATTACATCACACCTACCTACAAGGCTTATCACCCATATGGTTGTAAGAATTCCCAAGGAGAGGAGATTTAACAAGCCCTGACACCAGGGCCTTTGTTCTCACCATCGGAGTTGGGAACATGATCAACCGCATGAGTCGTATCTGCATCCAGGGACTCAAACATTAAATGAATTCCAAATTCAGCTGCTATGGATTTCATTTACAAGATTTGGTGGCATCAGAATGGGAGGATTAGACTTGGGAGAAATTGTTAGTGGAATGACCAGTAATGATGAAAGCATACAGCCAGGTCTCTCCAATAGAAAAAACTTGGAAATTGAAGTACGTCCCTTCTAAGGAAATTGAATGCCACCTCCAAGGAACCGTATGAAAATAAGTGGTAGTGAAAATGGAGGTAGATAGAATTAATGAGGATAGTTGGCTCTTCGAACGTCTCAATGGCAAGCGACTATATTAAGCAATGAAGCATCAAGATGTATGTAGATGTTTTCAAAAGATGGACACTTTGATCAAGCTAGGATGCTCAAAAAAGTAATCAGCCTTCTCAGGCTTCATTACGGATTAGAGGTTCAAGAAGATATGCTTGAATAAAGGAATTCTATGTTTGGAAGCTATGAGGATGGTGATAAAAAAGAAGTTCTATTTTTCAAACAACTAGACAAGGGAAAACTCTGACATTGCCTCTTGTTTTCTCGTGTCATTGTTAGACCTAAATCTACCGAAACTGTTGTGCCTGTTTTTGCTTAGGATGGTCTTCAACGCAACAATTTTGCTCGATGATGTGGATGTGGTGGCGGTGGAGCAGCTGGGAGTGGGGATTCCACTGCTGGACGACATCGAAAAAATGTTCCTACAAGGCATAGAGGTGGAGTGGCTTCCCTTCATCATGGATGTGACAGCAGAAGGTCTGGAGCACCACAGGTGATGGGCAATGATTGGATACAAATTTCTGTGTAGGCAGCTGGGATTGAATGAAGTAGAAGGGCATGGAGTGGTGCCAGGAGTTTACGAACCTGGTGGAATCCACTAGGTTCTATGATGAAGAAGAATGATGGGCGAATGCAGGTGGGGTGGTTGATGTTTTGTATAGGCCATGAGGCCAGCGATGCACTGATGAACTGGCAATCGAATCCATGACCTGGGGCGGAATTTTGGTACGTTTTGGTATATTTTGTAAGGATGGTTGCAGGCACTCTGTGCCAATTGAACTTGCCCAGTATTAATATGGGCTAAAAGGATGTAATTTTTTTGCTTTTAATATAATTCATGCAACTCTAGTGCGTATTACGAATCAAAAAAAATAAATATTCTACTATTAATTAAGTGATTTTACGTTATTTAATTAATTCATTTTAATTCACCCTTCCAGACTAATTAAATAAATCGTCACTTGCATGTTCTGTAATGTCCCCAATTTTTATGTGTCATCATAAAATTAAATAATTATTTTAAGTTGTTGAAAAAAGTGAATTAAAAAGGACAAATTAAATTAATGGTGCAAAAGTAACTTGAGGTTTAGAAAAAAATAAATTAATAAGTTACTTTCTGTTGGATTCTCAAAAGAAATTAATTAAAAAGTGAAAAGGGGAAAAAGGAGGAGAATTCAAGGAGACACAAGGAGTTATGGAGTGGAGAGAATAAAATAACGTCAAAGTTTTGTTTCTGTATTCTGGATTTGATTTTGGGAAATAGGTTCTTGGTTGGTTGAACACTAGTTCACCACATCCTTTTGGAGGACGGAAACCCTCTAGAAGAAGATCAACTCTGGTGGTTAGAGATCTACCCTAGTTGATAGCTGGAGGAATCATGCATGTTTCTCGCTTGGATTTAATTGATTGGATTTCTTATGAAATTTGTGAAGTCTTTGAAAAAAGCAAAATTCAAGATTCTAGTTTGGTATCAAGGTTTGAGAATTTGCAGAGTATTCTTGAGTATTGGGGAATTGCAAGTTTCAATACTAAGCAAATTATTATGATTTTCTCAGTCAAGTGCTTGGAGTGATTGCAGAATGATTGTACAGAGTCTTATTCTTATTCTATGCAAATATATTATGGGTTTGAAAATGTAATGAAGTTGATATCATATAAGTATATATACCATTCTACAATTGTTTTCTTCAACTACCGTCGTTGCATAAAACCAAGAAGCAATGAATTTTTAAAGGAGGGAAATGTTCGTTAGTCTCCAGGTTGAAGAAGTAATTTCCATGTACCATAGCAAGCCACAACTAAAGAAATCAACGAAAATTGTATTTGTTAAGAGGTCACTTAGATTACAAGTAATCAAGGCATGATTAAAGACCACTATCAATATGAATTAAATATTGGTTTAAGTCGAATTGAATAAGCAATGGCAACACTATCGAACAAGTTAATTATTAAGCCATCCCTTAATTGCTTATTTCAAGCTATTCAGTAATGAGTCAGGAGTTGTGTATAAGTGAATTACTCATAGGCCTTTGGAAAAGATTTCATAGAAGTTGAAAATTGGGAGACATGGTCAAGAATTTCAAGAACCGCCTCAGATATCAATATTCAACTAGGCCGATACTTCAAATCTTCTGTAACTCACAAATAGCTATTGCACCCTTTTGGAAACATCATATTTCTTGATGTCGTCCACATTATGTATATGTCCTAGAAAATATCTATTTTATGTATATGCAATTGTAAAAATTCCATGTACATAAAGACAATCATCGATCTTGTAAAAATAAATGAATGCAAACTCAAAACAATGGATTGTCAAATTATGTGATGAAATGCCTGAGCAACAAAATTGGTAAAATTTGAAAAAAAAATTGTAGACCAATCTAGGGTAGCTCATTACAGTGGTATCAGAGCTCAGTTAACTCCTTCCATCCTGTAGGGTAGTTCAGATTTTTAACTTTTAGTTTGTAGCATGGCGACTAAAGAGAGAAAATGGTTGGCCAGATTACTCTATGAATTGGGTAGTAAGCTCAATAGCCTATATCTACCAAGGAATGATGTGTTGGACACATTGAAAAGTGTAGAAGAATGTTTGATCATTGTTGAGCAGTCACCCTCTAACGTATTGTAGATTGCTCTTGTTCCTATAGTGACTTCTTTGGGTTAGCACAGGTGGTTGAGACATTTAGATGATGAGATAAGATTGTTGGTAACCTCTTGTTTGAGTGAGGTATTGAGAATTGTGGCACCTAAATTTCCTTATGGTGATGACACAATGAAAGAGGTAATTCAATTGATGGTGGATAGCTTCCAGGGCTTGGGTGATGTAAAAAATCAACACTCTTCTAGAAGGGTCAACAATACTCAAAACTTTTGTAAAAATCAAATTGAGTAACCTTATGCTTGACCTTGAATTGCATGAATTGATCTATAACATGTTTTACTATTTCCTTGCTACAATTAGAGAAGAAAATAATGATGATATTATTGCAGCTATGCAAACTATTATGGTTCAAACTATCAATGAAAGTGATGTTATTTTTCAGCCTATCATAACTTTGTTATTGGTTGTCCTGAAGCAAGAACAGGTCACTTCTTCAACTGCTTATGAGTTGGCCAAACATGTGCTGAAACAATGTGAGAAAAAAATAAAACCTTACATGGTTGATGAAGAGCAAGTGGATGAAAAATAAATTATAACTGTGGGAGAAAATCCTTCTGAGTTTAGTGTAGTTAAAACTTTAGAATATGAATTGCACAGCCATGAGGATGTAGCTGATATTGAGAGCCCTGATATTGAAGAGAAATCAGAAATATTGTTGCATGAAGTTGAGGTTGATCATTCACCCAATGGGACATGTGAGTTGAAGAAAAAAATGAAAGTCATTGAAGATATGATTGTTGCAACCCTAACACGTTTTGATCATACACATAATGTCATTGATGATCTCTTTTGGAAGGATCAAATTGAGAAGAGACAAAAGGGTATTGAAAGAGGATTTTCTCTTGTAGATTTACAGGTAATCAAAGAGAACTTAAGAACTTTGAAACCCAATTTCTTAGGATTACTTTTAGATAGAGATTGTTCCATCAAACTTGCAAAAAATAATTTGGTTGCATTGAGAGAAAAGGAGCAAGAAGTAGATAAGCTCATCTTTGAGCTTAAATCTACTAAGGAGTTTTTGGAGAGTACTCAAATGACTCTTCAAGAAGCAAATTTTTAGTTAGCTGCTGCAAAACATATTGAGGAACAAGAAATTGGGAAATGTGTTGGAGAAATCAAACAAACAATAGATGAGTTTGATGGTTTTTATATTGAAGCTGATTTAGAGCAACCTCCCAAATTGAAAAATATAGAGTTGGGACACCAAGATGATCAATTGAATGAAGTGAATAAAAACTCTTATCAGTTTATAGATAATCCTCTTTTTGAGTGGGATTATTTGATAATCCACTTTTTACATCGGAGGATGAAACACCTTCTTATTCTAGTGATGAGGTTGATGATGACTACAAGATATGGGATCCAGGTAAAACTCAAGATTGGGTTATTAAACTTTTAGGAGTTATTTTATGGATGGGATTTAGGAAAAAATGCAGATTTGAAGTTGTTGCCTGCTTCCCAATCAGCCAACATATGTTTTTTGCAACTTGAATTTAGGTGCTTTGGTCTAAATTTTCAGTCAATAAGTGGAGTATGTATCAGTGGGGTTTTAATGATGATGATAGATCAATCATTGGGGAAGTATCTTCAATAAATTTATGGCTCACACACCCTATGCATACAAGAATTTTTCTTAATTGTAGTTATTGTTATAACATTGAAAATAATTTGATTTTCACAAATTTAGCTAATGAGTTGATGCGTTTCCAACATTTGCAAATTATATGGCAGCGAAGTGTGGAAGAATTTTCATATATGATTTAGATATTTCATATTTCCATGTTAAACAATGTTTATGACAATTCTTCCAAGATAATGATTTATGCATTTTCAGATGTTGCATTGATGTTTTCAGATTTATGGGTAACTTGGTGTGCTCAAGGAAGCTATTTTGACATTTGGAAATTGAATGTTTTTGAGATGCTATTAGTTGGTTTCAGAGTTGATTATATTGTCTATGGTCCAATCAACAGTTTATCAGAAATCTATCCTCCTCATTCTGGGAACTTCATGTTGATTTTTGTGGGATACCATTCTTTCTTGTTGATCAGCGTGTTTGCTTTGTTTCCCAGGATCATTTTTAGTAGTGGGATTGCAGCTGTGAACTTTACTGAGGTGTCCTGGTAGGTGAATTCTCATGGTGTAGATTTTATTTTTTCAGAGGGAATTCAATTTGGGGACAGAGGTTGATTATTTTGTAGGGCCACAAGAGGGGTGAATTTAGATTGACGATGATGAGTTGATTGTTTTTATCAGAGTAGCGTAACAAAAACTTGGTGGTTTATTCCAAAGATTGGTTTGGGATCCTGGAATCATAGATGGTTTCAGTTTGTTATAGTCAGATGACTCGGTAGTGGTGCTAAAATTGCTTGCTTGAGGACAAGCAATATTTGGGTAGGGACTATAATGTCCCCAATTTTTATGTGTTAGCATAAAATTAAATAATTAATTTAAGAAGGGCAACTTAAATTAATGGTGCAAAAGTAACTTGAGTTTTAAAAAGTTAAATAAATTAATTTAAGTTACTTTCTGTTGGATTCTCAAAAGAAATTAATTAAAAAGTGAAAAGGGGAAAAAATAAGAGAATTCAAGGAGACACAAGGAGTTACGGAGTGGAGAGAATAAAAGATTGTCGGAGCTTTATTTCTATATGCTGGATTTGATTTTGGGAAATAGGTTCTTGGTTGGTTGAAAAATTGTTCACCACATCCTTTTGGAGGATGAAAACCCTTTAGAAGAAGATCAGCTCCGGTGGTGAGGGATCTACCCTGGCTAATAGCTGGAGGAATCGTGCAGGTTTCTTGCTTGGATTTAATTGATTGGCTTTCTGATGAAATTTGTGAAGTCCTTGAAAAAAGAAAAATTCAAGATTTCAATTTGGTATCAAGGTTTGAGAATTTGCAGAGTATTCTCAAGTATTGGGGAATTGCAAGTTTCAGTACTGAACAAATTATTATGATTTTCTCAGTCAAGTGCCTGGAGTGATTGCGAAATGATTGTGCAGAGTCTTATTCTTATTCCATGCAAATGTATTATGGGTTTGAAAATGTAATGAAGTTGATATTGTATAAGTATGTATATATATATATATATATATATATATATATATTCTGAAAGAGTTTATGCATAATTTCTCTGCTTATTGCAATATTTAATTATCTATTACTGGATTGTTAAGCCCATGTTGGCATAGAGAAAACCATTCTATAGTTGTTTCTTTCAACTAATACCATTGCATAAAACCAAGAAGCAGTGAATTTTTAAACGAGGGAGATGCTCGTTAGTCTCCAGGTCAAAGAAGTAATTTCCACGGACCATAGCAAGCCACGACTAAAGCAATCAATAGAAATTGTATTTGTTAAGAGGCAACTCATATTACAAGTAATCGAGGAATGATTAAAGACCACTATCAGCATGAATTAAAGCTTGGTTTAATTCAAATTGAATAAGCAATTGTGGCACTATCGAACAGGTTCGTTATTAAGCCATCCCTTAACTGCTTATTTCAAGCTATTCAGTAATGAGTTTGGAGTCATGTATAAGTGAATTACTTGTAGGATTTTGGAAAAGATTTCGTAGAAGTTAAAAATTGGGAGACATGGTCAAGAATTTCAAGAACTGCCTCAGATATCAATATTCAACTAGTCTCATACTTCAAATCTTCCGCAACTCACATATATTTCTTGATGTTGTCCACATTATGGAAGTCAGAAACACTTGGTGCCAATTTATAATCTTTTGGAGTTGAGCATATTGGTTGGGACATTGAAGTTGAAATCTTAAATCTTTAAGAGGGGATCCAATTCATAAGAAGGAAGAAATGATTCTATTTGATACCTTTATTTTCCACCTCATTCAAGTGAGCTGATAATTCTGGAAAATCGTTCCACTATCCAAAGGCACAAAATTGAAGTATGACACAAGGACAAGGAGGCCGTGTGTATTTGAATTCTAGTTAACCAGACCAAGCTGTGTGCCAGGCAGCTCATGCAGAAAGCAGAGAAAGGAAGAATCAACCAAACTGAAAATATCGTCATTTACCTTAGCGCCACAGTTCCTTGATACTGTGGCATCTAGAAATCAAGTGAAAGGCATAGTTACCATCAAAGGAAATTGAATCATTCTTTAATCTGTCGTTGATATTCTTGAAGTCGTTAGCATACATGAATTCATTCGAGTGAAGGTGTTTTATTGGAAGGAGTCGAAAAAGTAAATTGAGAGCTGCATACTTGTGATGGTATGTTACACTAAGGAAATATTAAGAGAAGGTTAATAACTGCCAACATGGAATGAATACCATCTAAGGGAATCACACCTCCTGTGAGCCACTTCAGATAAATAAGTGTATGAATCATAGGCATCACATTTACTTGGAGTTCGAGAGGGGGTCATTTATACCAGAAGGCCAGTGTATTATATTGTTATTACTTACCAGGTCAGTATACCGTGGTTCACTCTGTATATAATTACGCCGAAGGCGTTTCCTATGTGAGATTGATCGAGCTTCTTTTGTCTATCAACGGTGTACATCCATTAGTCGACGATTGGGATGATCCTAACCACTCATTGCCAATTTACCTTCCACATCAGCGGATTTGACCGGTACGCCACTGGGTAATCCAACGACTGTCATAGATTTCAAATCGCAGGCAGCAAGCTCAATGTTATATGTCTGGGCGGAGAAGTGGTGACAGTTATCAGATCAGGCATGTGATTTGTTTTACAGAAGTCCTTTCGATTTTTTCTCAAAGCAAGAAATTCCTTCGACATTTTATTAGAGATATCGTGAACTGAATGTTAGAGATTTCTGGTTTAGCATCACACACCCCCAATTCAAGAGCCAGTCAATAAAATTTAAGGGACTTTGGTATTCGCTCTTTGGCAGCTCGGATTGCTTGCAAAGCTTTGTTGCTTCCTTCAGACTCTTGCATGTATATCTGCCATTCTGATTTTCCCCACCGGCCAGATTTTTTTAACTCAGAACTCTTTAGCTCTTATCGTGGCCTGGAACTGTAAGAGCTTATTGATATAGCTTACGAGCTTCGCCCAGTTTAAGCCTCAACCTATAAGGCCCATAACAGCGATCACGTACATGTGACTACATTTCATTTCCTGCCTTTCGCAAGGCTTAGCTCCTGCTGCTTTTCTCGGAACTCATTGTGGCAGCTATAATGCATAAAATTAAGTTTCATTTAAGATAATAGAGACTGAATGAGCAAAAACAGGGTTTTAATCATAATATTATTATCTTCCCTCAGCCATCAAAGCTATAGAAAGAAAGAGGGAAAAAAATAGACAATACGAAAATACAACTTTTAATATAGAATAAAAAAATTATATATTAAAAAATGAATTGATTATGTATGAAATCTGCGAGTTTTAAAAAGATTATTGGTACAAGAGTTTCAAAAATCCTGAAAATAAAATGATTGAGTGAGAGATCATAGGAACAAGAAGAACCACCCTTCGAACCTCATAGACAAGGTATAGACCCCGTTGTAATCATAAGGAATTTACATGTTGTCTATGGTTTTTCATAGTTTTATGTTTTCTATGGTTATTGAGGTTCACATAATAAATTTATGATATATTTATTTGTATCCTATTAATAAATATTTTTAATTTTACTTGGATGTTTTTATAAATATAATTATAATTTTTATTGATAATTTTATTATAGATTCACATTTATTATTAGTTTTATTTTATTTATTAAGAATATAATTTATATTTATATTTGATTTTAAATTGGTTTTGATTATTATTTTATATATTTAAATTTTGTTTAAAATTAGATAAATTATAATAAATATGCCATCAGGAAAAAACCCTAATTTAATCACATTTATATATTTCAATCCATAAACAATTACCACATCAATTCTAAGAATGAACCTCCTAATAACAAATATCTCAAATATAGTATACATATTAATCTAACTTATAAGAGAAGGGTTTTAGAAGCACTTGATAAATTTAGATTTTACCGAGGATTTTGGAGTGAGGATCCGATCCTCGCCTCGTCCTTTGATCGATCTGATTTTGCCTGACGTCGATAAAGTCGATTCGATCTGATCTCGATAGTGATCTGATCGAGTTGAATCGGATCGATCTGACGCGAGACTTTATTCTGATCGATCCATTTTTTTTTTTCTGCCTGACCGACTTTGATTTTTGTCGCGATTTCTGACGCTTCGTCTTTCGGATCTGACCGACTTCGACGCTCTGAGATCGATCGCGATCTTTGATCTGATCTTTGGATCGACGCTGGATCTGATCCGATCCTGCCGATCTTTATCCTGACGCCGATCTGATCACCGCCGATGTCCTGCCGGATCCTGATCGACGCGATCTTCGATCTCGACTGATCTTTGACGTTTGATCGGAACCTGACCTGACGGATTCTTTTGATCCGGACGCCTGATCCTGATATTGGGGAATAAAGCCCACTATCTTCCTGCTTAATATAGAGGCTTGTTTCGATCATCTTTGGATCCATGCAAGTGGATGCATAGCTGATTTTAAGCCATCACTTCTCCATTGAGACCTTTCTTGTACAAACAAAAAAAAATGATAAATGACCTACCAATTTGACCTCATATACTGCACAAACATATACATATAGAAAATCATCGATCTTGTGAAAATAAATGAATGAAACTTAGAACAACGAATTGTCAAATTGTGTGACGAAATGTCTAAACAACAAAACTGGTGAAATTCAAAACAAAATTGTAGACCAATCTAGGGAAGATCATTACATGTTCCTCAAATAATTAATTATTTAATTAATTATTATCTCATGCATAATTCTTCTTTTCATAAATAACCACTCTCTTCCAAATAGACTGAATAATCAATTCTAGTTCACTCCCACTCAGTGAGAGTTAACAAGGCAATAAAATCCCTTAACTCTTTAATCAATTCTCCATGCAAACAGTTAATTGGAATCTTGCAGCCAATTGCAGTCAGTTAACTCATTCATCAATTCCTCTCAACAATCCTCAACCCTTGATTTGATCTTCCACCTCTTAATTTGGATTGTTCATTCAAATTGGACAATTCTATAAAATCAACCCTCACATCTCGTTGACGGCTAACCATAAACTTTGGTGTTTTGCATACATTGCTATCATTCACACATTTGAGCTTGTAATGAAGAAGTGCATACAATAAACTGAGAGAAAGCAAAGCAAAGGAGAACAATGGAAATAAGTCATGTCAACACGATGAAGGTAATGGCAATGCTTTATTAATTTTGATTTCATTGTGTTGCTTGTATTCCATTGATCGATTTGGGATTGTATTTTGTTTTGAATAGAAGTTTTTGTGGTTACTGTGTTAATTCATTGCCTCTATTATGATTAATTCATATTTTCTGATCTACAACTTGTTCAATAAGAAAGAGTGAGGTAGTGCTTATCTTGCACATGACACACAAAATTGGTGTTAGTTCATGGGAATAGGGGTTAAAATTTAGTTAATTCCCATGAATTAAGGGATTAGGGCATGTAGGCTGAAGCTCTTTGAGAATGGGAAATAAAACATTTTCTTTGAGAGTTTTAATTTATGTTTTTCATTTTACATTTAAAGATAGAATTTGTTTTGGCATAAATCATATTGTTGATGCAATCAATTTTAATGAGGATAATGTTGTTTAGAGTTTTGGAGTTTTTTGTGTTGTGTTAGTTAAAAAGGAGTTTCCATTCCAATCATGGAGTTTGTGAAAATATTTTACAACTCAAACATATTTGAATAATCATTATTCACATTGATTTGAGTTTTTTTCTCAATTTTAAAAAATATATATAAGAAAATAGCTTGTCAAATAATAAATATTTTGAAAATATTAATATATTATTGCAAGGTCATTTGATTGAAGATCATTTTCCACTAAGATTAGTTTCACATTTAATTTCTAAATGAAAATTAATCTTTTTGTGAATTTTATTTTTGTGATTCATGTTTGTGCAATTCAGAAACCCATGTATCTCTTCTCACAATTTTTGGTGATCTTGAAGATCAAAAGTGGTTTCATCTCATGTTTTGTTACCTAAAATTAGAGTGTATATACTCTTCTCTCACACAATTTTATGATCTTATCAAAAGAATACTTTCTTCTTTATTTCTTTTTCGCGAGCCTAACTTGGATTTGATCACCAAGTGGATGATCCAAACCCTTTTGTTCTAGTGGAGTGTAAAAATTTGGGAGAGAATCAAAAGACTTCGTCCATTGGGAGGAATTTGTCATTATCAACTAAACTTACAAGATTTTTATGCTTTATAGAATGAAGGAGAGTGGGTTACCTTCTCATATTAAGCCTATTGAACATATCCCCTTATTTCATAGAATCCAACTTCACATACCTTTAGGTATATTGAGGGAATCCCCTATAAATATTATATAGCCTAAATAGGACATATTGGTCATGTTTGGTTATAATGCATTGATAAGTGGTAAGCCCTAGAAAGTTACTCACCTTGTGCCCCTAGAAATGGATTTTTAGGTCATGTATGCTCTCCCTTCATGTCATTGAGCAATCTTGGGTAATAAAAAATGGTTAGTGCCTCATCATGGGCCCTACACTCTACACTCTAACAAGGCATATTGATGGGCTTACAATCACTCACTCCCACTTGAATAATATAAGATTATCATGTACTTTGTTTTTCTTCTTATTGTGTAAAGCTCATAAAACATCCAAAATCCAAAATAAAAAAATCTCAAAATAAAATAAAATAAAAGGGTCTCAAAAATACAATTTAAAAAAAATCTCAAAAAATTCAAAGTACATTTGCATGCCACCTACCACTAGGCATCAAGTAAAAAAAATGGAATTACTTGAAGAAAGTCCTTTTCTCTTAGAAATCCACGTTTTCAAGTTGGAGAAACCTCCCATAACATTCCTAATGAAAATCAAGTTATTGATAGTGATAATGATCTTCATAATAATTTTTTTTGCATGACTATCATGATTTTATTAATTCTAAATAGAGTGATATGCTAATATATCAATTCATACACCAAAATGGAGATGAGATACTTAGTATAATTTTGGAAGGAGCTATATTGCATTAGTTATAACCCTAATAACCTCAATAACATCAACCTAGAACCACCCAATCAAACTCCCACCAACACTGATGTTAGCTAAACTCATATTGACCTAGATAATAGCAATCTAAAAGTATTGAATCTCACCATAAAATAAAAATCATAATGTGATCCCCAACACCATGACAAAAAAACTCATCATTCATGTTTTCATTGCAACCTAGTCCATTATACCAATTTAAGCCCAACTATCAAAATCCTCATTAATCCAAATAACTACAAATAAAAAACTCACATTCCCATCAAAATAATCAACACAATTCAACCAAACAAAATAAATTGTAAATCATTCCAATCTAAACCATCAAATAAACCAAGCCAATCCCAACAATCCAAATTTGGAACCAGGTCCCCCCTATTATATGCTAGTGTATATGGAAAGAGAGAAACAATAGGATTTTCAGGAACATTGAGATGAGTCTGAAAGAGGTGTTTGGTGTTGGTTCTCGACTTATTGCGGAAAACATTTTGCTCTTCAATGGGAAAACCCCGAATAAAGGTCCAACTAAGGAGGAAATAAGTATGGCCAAAGCTTGGCACCAGAACCTGGATGCAAACTCCTATGACAACTCCAAATCCCTGGCTAGGAGTGTCACTATTTGGAAGCCTCCGGATAGTGGCTGGTACAAACTAAATTTTGATGGGGTAGCTAAAGGCAACCCGGGTAGAGTCAGTATTGGAGGCGTGATCAAAGATTGTAAAGGAATTTTTGTGCCTGGTTACTCCGGAGGGATTGGTGTCCATTCTTCTATGATTGCGGAAGCCAGAGCATTGCTAAAGGGCTTACAATTGGTTGTTTTTATGGGGATAGAGAACCTTCATATCGAAGGTGACTCTAAGTCTATTATTGATGCTGTTAACTTTGATAGATTAATGGGGTGGAGTACTAAAGACATTATTTTAGACATAAGGCTCTTTGTGTCTAAGTTGAACTTAAAGGTTGCTACCCATATTTATCGGGAGGGCAACCAAGTAGCTGATGCCTTAGCCAATTTTGGCACACATTAGAAATTTTCCAAATGCTGTCATTCTTTAGGGAACCTACCACCTGGCATTCAAGGTATAATATTAAAGGAACAAAGCCCTTACTTGACCCATGATGATAACTAATCAAGTGCTTTGTTGGATTTTTTGGGGGGTCCACATGCTTGTCTATTGGGCTATGTGGACGAGTTTTAAAGATGAGGTGGATAACAAGTGGCATAATTTGAATTATGAGACGAAGCCCATTTTTAAAAGGGATTTCATGAAGTGTTGTGGTGGGTACTTGATGATTAAGACTAGCTGGACCATACCTTAAATAATCTCCTTTTGGGGATTATGATAAGCCATCGTATTTTCAATTTTTTTGATTTTGATTTTGATGTGACTAATAATTATGAGATCAAGCTCCTAATTGGTTCTATCATGTCCACTATTTTTTCTCCGCTTTTGAAAGCTAACCTTTTTGGTGTTTCTAAATTTGGCCCGACGGCCATCTTACCTAGGTTTCTATGGAATTACTACATGGAAGGCAAACCTTCCATTCCCATCATGTCCTGCTTACTTATCCAAATGTGTTTGGAGATCCTCATTTATGATTCTGCTAAGATTGATTTTAGGAAACCACCTCCTCAAGCGTGTGATCCATCCATTGCTTTGATTAACAAAGGCTTTCATTTTTGGCTTAAAATCCTAAATGTGCGAGTGATTCTTCACCTTTCCATTCTCTCTAACATTTTATTTTCTCAGGGTTTTTGGTTATTCTGTGTGCAGAGTGACATTATGGGTGGTGATAGGGTGCAAACTAAGCCGGACAACTGCGGAAAATTTTGCAAAGATCCATTGGTGTGGCACATATGTGTTGAGGGTGGTCTTGCTCCACTGATGGAGAGTCTGGTGGACCATGACCCTAATCTATCTATACAACTTGTCAACTCTTGGAAATATTTTTGTGTGACTTCGGGTGGTATTTCCTTTGATGTGAATGAGGAAGTGATAGGGCAGGCGAAAAGGCTGTTGTGCACTGGTATGAAGCACCCAAAGCACACTAAAACTCAAGATAATGAAAGTATGAACACGTTTTTTGTGGGGAATGAGGAGTTAGTGTGCAACCAGTCGAGTTTTGAGCGGGAGGCTCTTCCTTATCCGTGGAACCAAGTGTTCCTTGCCCTGATGAAGTACGTGACTTTGGAAGGTAGATTCAAAACCTATTATTTCTACCACTTCCCTCTTTTGAACCATCTTCGGCATAAAATTTTGTTAAGCTTTCCTTTTTTCCTTCTGATGGACTTAGAAAGTTCTGTTAAAAAATGTATTGAGGCTGCTGGCTTGAATCCTAATGACCCTTCTCCCCTACTGCACCACCAAGGCCTCATTTTGAGGCTCTACCACTTCCATCCTACTTTATGCCTGCCCAAACCCATTTCTGTAGTCTGTATTGAAGAGATTGAGCCTCCCACTATGACCAATTTATCTTTGGCCAAGTCCAAAGGCCCCATCAGGAAAAACCACCCGGTCCTTGCTGACACGCATAAGCCCAAACCCGCTGCTAAAAAGCTTAAGGGGTATGTGGGTATGACCCAGACTAGTGCAACGACTAGTCTTTGTGAGCTCAAATCAACCCCTGCCAAGACTGCTAGCAAGCCTGCCTTGAAAAAGAAAGGCAAAGAGGAAGGAAAGAGTTTGAAGGAGCCTTCGAGTAAAGGTAAAAATGTGGTTGGAAGGGACTCTAAGGGGGATATGGTGGTCATGGAGACGGTGGTGACTGGTGGTGATACCATCATCCGACGCTCTAGTAGGCTAGCCAAGAATAGCAAAAAAGTGTAGGTTAAAGACTTGGATACGGAAGAGGAGCGTTCTGATAGCAGAGATAGTAGGGACAAAGAGGAGTCTGAGGGTGAGGAGGAGGAGTATGCTAGAGGGCCCAACACCATCCCTGAAATTGGAAAAGTGCAGAAGGAGGACTCGACCTCTCAGTCTTCGGACCCGTTGGATGTTGAGCGTGCTAATACTGGCAAGACTGCGGTTAGTGGGGAGGAGCTCTGTGTGCTGCAGGAAAGAATGGAAAAGTTGGACAAAATATTATGTGGTTTGACCTGCTTCACTGTTAAGCTGGTCCACTATGTTACGAGCACCCTGTTGGCGGTTATGAAGGATGAAATGGACAAGAATAAAGTTGAAGATCGTTAGGAATGGGTCAAAGATGATGTTGTTAATCTCCTGCTAAAGAACTGGGGTGATGCCAGTTAGTCTGTTGTTTGTCTATTTGTTGTTGGTCCGATGTGTTATTTTTTTGATGTTTTTTGGTCTTGAACTCTATTGGCCCTTGTGGCTCTCTGTGTAAGGGTACAACACCCTGTAAATGATGCTTACCTTATCAAAAATATTCCTACAATATGTATACAAAAAATAAAAATAAACACAACCTCCTAATAACCTATTTGAGAATTATAAGCAATGAAAGGAAAAATAAGAGATTTTCAAATGAGAAACCAAATTCAATGCAAAGGTTACACATTTGAAAAAAGATAACTCTCTCCATTAGATAGGTCCATAATGCAAATTCCTTTCCCTCAATATTTCAAGATTCAAAAGTTTGCTAAATACAAGGGAAAATGGGATCCTCAAGAGCACATTGAGGAATTTTACATGGATAACCAAGAATTCACTTTCGGTGACATATTTAATCAGATTGTTTCTACGAAGCTTAGGTGGACAAGCACTTGAGTGGTTTCTACATTTACCTAAGAACACTATCACCATAGTCAAGGACTTAGCTAAAATATTTGTTACATATTTTTCTATATAAAGTTGAGCATGAACTCACTATGATGGAGCTTTGTAATTCAAAATAATGCAATGAGAAAAGCTTATCTTCTTTCTTATGATGATGAAGAGGTTTGGTGATTTGACTCCCTTGGTCACTACCTAAATTTAAGTAATTGTTCAATTTTTTATTGCAAGCCTAAACCAAGAAATGGAATTTCACCTACAAGTCCATTATGTTACTACTTTTGATGAAATTATCAAAAAATGTGTATAAATAAAAAATCCCTCATAGCTAAAGGACTTGTGAAAATATTTTCAAAAGATCAAAACCAAACTGATAAATATAAATTCCTTAGCAAAAATAAATATGTGGTTGGTGATGGTGTTATTGACTTGAAACATGTTCAAGTTGTCCAAAACACCGCTAATATAATGATCCTTGTTAGACAACCAAAATAGGACATAAAACATAGAAAATATACATGCCTCTTGGTGAGTTATTAGATGCAGTTTTCTATAAAGTGGTAAAAGCAAGCATATTCATTTCTCCATTAACAAAACCATTTGATGAGAATTAAAAAACCCAAAACAACATGGTACAAGGAAATAGAATATTACAAGTACCACAAGATCAAGGTACATTCAAATAATAGAAGTATGAAGTTAAAAAATTATGTCGAGGACCTTATTAACAATGGGGAATTGCATAGAATTGTTCTCCTAAAATATTGACAACAAAAATAGTTTTTTCTTGCTATGCAACTTTCAAGTTCTTTGTTCTCATGGTGGTCGATTCTCATGGGGATTCTCACAGTCTCCCCCTCTATCCTCGTTGGTTATGGGCGTACATTTGGTACATGTTGGGCCCCTAATCTTGGGGGACCCTCCTTCCACTAACTCTCATTTGAATAGTGTGATGCCCATGAAGCCTGTCACCCCAAACCCCAAGGTCTAGAAAAATATTCTCATTAGTGAAAACCAAGTTTCTTTTGGGGGGGGAAATGCTTTGCCTGTTTTCTTTGAGAATGGCTTTGGAATGGAGATAGCTCTACTAGATTCCACTGTTGAAAGAATAGTTTCCTCTATGGAGAATACACTGGTAGGAAACAATTTCCTTTCATCCTTCCATTGGTATGGTCCGCCATTGGACTACTACCAAATGGTGTTTGAAGGGTAGTGTTGATGTGAAAGCTATGGTAGGAAGTTTATTCCTATTCAAGTTTACATACAAGGATGATATTCTATTGACCCTCTCTTTGGGCCCTTGGTTATATGGTAAGCATAACTTATCCCTTTATAGATGGAAGTGAGGGTTTGACCCTGTGGTAAATATAAAAAAAGAAGCTCCCATGTGGGTAAGATTTCCCGGGTTACCACTCGAGTTCTAGGATGAAATTGTATTCCAATGGATTGGAAACTGCTTCATACACTCCATTACAACCAACATCATAAAAAAATGGAATCTAGGTTAGTATTATCTTGCTTCTGTGTAAATATTGATATCAATAAGACCCTCTTAAACTTCATCACTCTGAACTTTGAATATGGGAAATGGAATCAACCAATTTGCTATGAGAATGTTATTGTATTATGTCAAAAATGATCCAAAACCGGTCACTTAATATTTGATTGCAAATCCTTGATAAAGGTTTAGCAGAAACCCAAAGGACCTACAATTCTTTTGGGTGACACTTGGAGGCCTATCCCTTCAAAGAGGATATCCTAAAAATCCTTACAACCCCACCTAAATCTAGGAATAAGGAAGTAAAGAATAATACTCCTCCAACACAATCTACATCTCTTGAGAACATAGAAATGGTAGAAGTATGTGTTTTCAATGAATAAATTGAAAGAAAATTTACCATATGAATTGAAGGATAAGGAAGAGGGGGAAATATCATGTGACTCCCCAACAGTCAGAACCGTGAGGAAACCCCTCTCCCACAAAGTGAAAGTTTAAAGATTCCAATAGTGACTGGTCCAACTATCTTTATAGAGGCAGTGGAATATATTCAGACTTATGGTTACCCACTAGATTTGGATGGTTGGACAACTCATAAGAAAAAAACAAGATTAACAAGGTAGATGTAGGAGTTGAAACTAAGGTGGGTAGGCCCTCCTAAAGACAAAGAAGGCAAAGGGAAGCAACAAAGGAGATAACTATTGGAAGGTAGAGGATGTTGGAGATGTCCTCACAGAAGACTACCAAATGAAGTCTCTCTCCTAGAATATCAAAGGGCTCAATAGCCCTCACAAATAATTGGCTCTAAAAAACTATATTTTGGAGAATAAAATAAAAATCCTTTTATTGCAAGAAGTTAAGATGAATAACACCAATTTTGAAACTATTGCTAAGAATATTTGGCCTTCTGTTGGAAACAAGCAACACTGGGGGGGTGAATCAGTGTTGTGCAATTTTTAACTTTATTAATCTGATCTCTCAAGTGCCTATAACTTTCAAAGAAAAGAAAGATGCATAAAAATAAAATAATAAGTCACAACACCATAACACAAGGATTTTTACGTGGAAACCCTATTAGGGGAAAAACCACGGTGGAGGTCAATCCACAATTTGAGTACTCAAAATATAAGTATTTTACAAGTGGGGAATGCACTTGCATTCAAGCACACTACCTAGAGCTCACTGCTTAGATAAGGAAGGCTCGCTGCCTTACAAAAGATTTGGATTACATCAAAAGAGTTGAACTGAGAAGATAGCATCTACAAATGCCTAATTATAGTTCTGGTTAGGCTCATAGATCAAATTCTGGACTTTCTGTTTGATTCTGCACTTCACTTTGTTATGTTTCAATTCACTTCTCAAAATCCTTTATTGCACAAGTGAAACTGTGCATAATCGCTAAACTGACCTTCTGATATTTGCAACACACATTGACTTGCATCGAACACCACACAAAATGAAATAATTGATCACTTATATATATCCGCTACTAAGGATTTAATCGCTTCATGTCGGCTTCAATAAAATAGAAGATATTTACCAACTGTCGGCTCAAATCATGAATAACATTTAATGCACATCCACCAAAGTCAGCCATAGCATAGTGAGGACCCAAAACAAAATCTCCAATACAAGAATACTCCAAACAATTTCACCTTGAACATCCGCAACACCCCATATTCACTTACTCGGCCTTCTAGTACTGTTGAACAAAAAATTGAATGACCAGATCTCCTAACTCGTACACCAATTGATGCGACGACACAAAACTCGAGAATAAGACATTCCAGATACCCAATGACCTTCCCTGAGATCCATAACCCAAACTGATGATCTGGTAATACATATGGATCAACAAAATCAACTTCAACCGGATACCCTGTTCTTTACTCTATCTTCTGGTATGGTTAGTTACTGAAGTGTGGACCAGATCAATGACTTAGGTTGCCATCAATGACAACACCAAAATCCATATGCCAACAACTTCTACCCAGTTTTTGATCAATGAAGCTATTAGTTCTTTGATGGCCTTGTTACAATGTGGAATCCAAATAGGATAAGTGGCTCCCTTTTTTCCATTCTAATCACTACTTGGGTATTGAGTTCTTTCCTACTAGTATTTCTTGGAATTTCCTAAATATCTATGCCCCTAACATGAGAAATGCTAGAAAAACTCTACAACTTTTCTAAGCCTAATGATTTTGGGAAATAAGGAGGTGTGTTGGATGCTTGAGGGGGATTTCAACTCCCCTCTCTACCCCTCAGAGAAACATGGAGGTCTAATTGACTACACCAACAATATAAAAGATTTGGTAGGTCTGCTGAATGTTTCTGGGCTTATACATGTAGACCTTCATGATCAGATTCTCACATGGACAAACAAGAGATTTGGTGAAAACATTATCTAGGTTAGATTGGACAGATTTCTAACCTCCCCTAGCTAGGTTACTCTTAATAATATCAACCTCCTAGCTCTACCAAGGATGGTGTCTTACCATAACCATATCCTATTGAGTTGGGATGGCATTACCAACCTTGGGCCTTTCCCCTTCAAATATGAAATTATGTGGGTCACTCACCCTTGTTTTAAAGATAGTATATCCAATTGGTAGAAAATTCCCATCCAAGGATCTACAATGCTTCATGTGATCCATAAACTAAAAAATATTAAAAATAAGGTGAAAGGATGGAACAAGTGGGTTTTTGGGGATGTTTTCCATCTTAAGTGTGACATCACTACTAAACTCAAGGATATTTAGGCCAAAATGGTTGAAGGAGATGTGAGTGAGGTAACCTACCAGCTTGAGAAGGAGATCCACCTTGACTAGACCAAAGCATTAAAGAAAGAAGAAATATTCTAGCAATAGAAATCCAGAATCTAATGGCTAAAAGAAGGTGATTGTAACTCTGCTTTCTTCCACCTCTCTACCCTAAAACACAGGAAAGGAATCTGATTACCAAGCCCATAGGTGACAATGGGATAGAAGGTACTACAAAGGAATGAATTGTGAGAATAGATTTAGAGTATTTTCAACACTCATTAATGGAATCTATTATCAACCCCACTGCAAAGTTGGAAGAATAGTTGTTGGACAATGCCCCAGTTGCTATAACTAAAAATTATAATGCTCTCATCCTAAGGCCTACCACTCGTGAAGAAGTTAGGATTGCAACTTTCAGTATGGGGGAATTTAAAGCTCTTGGCCCAAATGGTTTCCCCAGCTTTCTTCCAAGATTTATGGGACATTGTTGGGGATGATTTCTTCCTAGTTGTTAAAGATTTCTTCAAATCTGAAAAGTTGTTGAAGTAGTTAAATAACACCTTTATTGCTCTCATTCCTAAAATTTTTGGTCTTGTAACCATGACTAACTTCAAAACCATAAGCTTATGCAATACCATTATAAGATCTTCTCTAAACTGTTGGTCAATAGGCTGAAACCCCTTTTAGAGAAAATGATTAGCCCTTGTCAAAAAGGCTTTGTATTGGGTCATCAAATCTTGGATGTTGTTGTCTCCACACATGAAATATTACATTCAATGGATAGAAGTAACATTTTTGGTATGGCCTTTAAGCTTTACATATCCAAAGCTTATGACAAGGTGTCATGAAATTTTCTCACTAAACTTCTAACAAAGTTTGGTTTCAACATATATGATTAGCATTCAAGAAAATTTTGAAGGATTTAATAGTCACACCATTAATTTTTAAAGTGAAAAAAAGGGTGCCAAAAGAACATTTAATGTACCACACCAATCCTACACAACTAGAGCATCATAATTTTCCATTAAGGCCCAACAACTACCTAATTAGATTTTTTCTACCCAAAAGCAACAATTCACCATAAAGGCACATATTCACATGTAGCAATGGAAAAGGGAAATGGCCCACACAACAATTAATGTAGTATTTGAAATTATAATTTCCAATGATATTCATGATCTCCATTCCAATAGATCTCACATGATTTTCCTTAGTGATTGACATAGGAGGTTGGCTATTTTCTGGTGTTTCATCTTATGATCTTAGATTGATATATATCACTCATTTGTGGGGGAATATCTCTAAATTATTTTCTATATAAGGGATGAATTATTTTTATTTGCAAAGGTTAGATATTGAGGGAAAAAAACATATATTGTATAACACACTTATTTGAAGAAATACCATTGTTTCAATTTTGTCTATACATTATGTCATAATTCTTATTTCTAGTTGCTTTATATGAATGATGATTTGATTACAAAGTTGTTTCATTTTTTTATTGCTTGTTATTGAAGAAAATTAAACCTTCAAGGAAGGTGAAAAATATTTT
>VDFB02284456.1:0-42875 GCA_007258455.2 Sequoia sempervirens
TCCCTCTCTATATATTTATCTCTTCCACCTCTATCTATCTCTCTCCTCTCTCTATTTATCTCTCCCTCCCATTCTCTCCATATCCCTCTCCTTCTCCAACCTCATACCCATCTCCATCTCCATCTCAATATTTCTCTCTATCTTTGTCCCTTATCTATATCTCTTTACCCTTCTCTCTTGCTCTTTCCCCCCCTCTCTCTCTCTCTCTCCCTCTTTCTATCCATGTCTCTCCATGCCTCTCCCTCAATCCCTATTGCAAACATGACATGAGCCTATTGGGAATGAAGCCTAATTATCTTCCTAATGCAAAGGTTTGTTTCAATCATCTTTGGATCCATGCAAGTGGATGCATAGCTGATTTTAAGCCATCACTTCTCCATTCAGACCTTTCTTGCACAAACAAAAAAAATTGATAAATTACCTACCAATTGACCTCATATCTTGCTAGCTTATATACATATAGAAAATCATCGATCTTGTGAAAATAAATGAATGAAACTCAAAACAACGAATTGTCAAATTGTGTGATGAAATGTTTAAACAACAAAACTGGTGAAATTCAAAACAAAATTGTAGACCAATCTAGGGCAGATCATTACATGTTCCTCAAATAATTAATTATTATCTCATGCATAATTCCCTCTTTCATAACGACCACTCTCTTCCAATCGACTAAATAATCAATTCTAGTTCACTCCCACTTAGTGAGAGTTAACGAGGCAATCAAATCCCTTAACTCTTTAATCAATTCTCCATGCAAACAGTTAATTGGAATCTTGCAGCCAGTTGTAGTCAGTTAACTCGTTCATCAATTCCTCTCAACAATCCTCAACCCTTGATCTTGATCTTTCACCTCTTAATTTGGATTGTTCATTCAAATTGGACAATTCTATAAAATCAACCCTCACATCTCGTTGATGGCTAACCATAAACTTTGGTGTTTTGCATACATTGGTATCATTCACACATTTGAGCTTGAAATGAAGAAGTGCATACAATAAACTGAGAGCAAGCAAAGCAAAGGAGAACAATGGAAATAAGTCATGTCAACACGATGAAGGTAATAGCAATGCTTTATTAATTCTGATTTCATTGTGTTGCTTGTATTCCATTGATCGATTTGGGATTGTATTTTGTTTTGAATAGAAGTTTTTGTGGTTACTGTGTTAATTCATTGCCTCTATTATGATTAATTCATATTTTATGATCTACAACTTGTTCAATAAGAAAGAGTGAGGTAGTGCTTATCTTGCACATGACACACAAAATTGGTGTTAGTTCATGGGAATAGGGGTTAAAATTTAGTTAATTCCCATGAATTAAGGGATTAGGGCATGTAGGCTGAAGCTCTTTGAGAATGGGAAATAAAATATTTTCTTTGAGAGTTTTAATTTATGTTTTTCATTTTACATTTAAAGATAGAATTTGTTTTGGCATAAATCATATTGTTGATGCAATCAATTTTAATGAGGATAATGTTGTTTAGAGTTTTGGAGTTTTTTGTGTTGTGTTAGTTAAAAAGGAGTTTCCATTCCAATCATGGAGTTTGTGAAAATATTTTACAACTCAAACATATTTGAATAATCATTATTCACATTGATTTGAGTTTTTTTCTCAATTTTAAAAAATATATATAAGAAAATAGCTTGTCAAATAATAAATATTTTGAAAATATTAATATATTATTGCAAGGTCATTTGATCAAGAAGATCATTTTCCACTAAGATTAGTTTCACATTTAATTTCTAAATGAAAATTAATCTTTTTGTGAATTTTATTTTTGTGATTCATGTTTGTGCAATTCAGAAACCCATGTATCTCTTCTCACAATTTTTGGTGATCTTGAAGATCAAAAGTGGTTTCATCTCATGTTTTGTTACCTAAAATTAGAGTGTATATACTCTTCTCTCACACAATTTTATGATCTTATCAAAAGAATACTTTCTTCTTTATTTCTTTTTTGCGAACCTAACTTGGATTTGATCACCAAGTGGATGATCCAAACCCTTTTGTTCTAGTGGAGTGTAAAAATTTGGGAGAGAATCAAAAGACTTCGTCCATTGGGAGGAATTTGTCATTATCAACTAAACTTACAAGATTTTTATGCTTTATAGAATGAAGGAGAGTGGGTTACCTTCTCATATTAAGCCTATTGAACATATCCCCTTATTTCATAGAATCCAACTTCACATACCTTTAGGTATATTGAGGGAATCTCCTATAAATCTTATATAGCCTAAATAGGACATATTGGTCATGTTTGGTTATAATGCATTGATAAGTGGTAAGCCCTAGAAAGTTACTCACCTTGTGCCCCTAGAAATGGATTTTTAGGTCATGTATGCTCTCCCTTCATGTCATTGAGCAATCTTGGGTAATAAAAAATGGTTAGTGCCTCATCATGGGCCCTACACTCTACACTCTAACAAGGCATATTGATGGGCTTACAATCACTCACTCCCACTTGAATAATATAAGATTATCATGTACTTTATTTTTCTTCTTATTGTGTAAAGCTCATAAAACATCCAAAATCCAAAATAAAAAAATCTCAAAATAAAATAAAATAAAAGGGTCTCAAAAATACAATTTCAAAAAAATTTCAAAAAATTCAAAGTACATTTGCATGCCACCTACCACTAGGCATCAAGTAAAAAAAAATGGAATTACTTGAAGAAAGTCCTTTTCTCTTAGAAATCCACGTTTTCAAGTTGGAGAAACCTCCCATAACATTCCTAATGAAAATCAAGTTATTGATAGTGATAATGATCTTCATAATAATTTTTTTTGCATGACTATCATGATTTTATTAATTCTAAATAGAGTGATATGCTAATATATCAATTCATACACCAAAATGGAGATGAGATACTTAGTATAATTTTGGAAGGAGCTATATTGCATTAGTTATAACCCTAATAACCTCAATAACATCAACCTAGAACCACCCAATCAAACTCCCACCAACACTGATGTTAGCTAAACTCATATTGACCTAGATAATAGCAATCTAAAAGTATTGAATCTCACCATAAAATAAAAATCATAATGTGATCCCCAACACCATGACAAAAAAACTCGTCATTCATGTTTTCATTGCAACCTAGTCCATTATACCAATTTAAGCCCAACTATCAAAATTCTCATTAATCCAAATAACTACAAATAAAAAACTCACATTGCCATCAAAATAATCAACACAATTCAACCAAACAAAATAAATTGTAAATCATTCCAATCTAAACCATCAAATAAACCAAGCCAATCCCAACAATCCAAATTTGGAACCAGGTCCCCCCTATTATATGCTAGTGTATATGGAAAGAGAGAAACAATAGGATTTTCAGGAACATTGAGATGAGTTTGAAAGAGGTGTTTGGTGTTGGTTCTCGACTTATTACAGAAAACATTTTGCTCTTCAATGGGAAAACCCCGAATAAAGGTCCAACTAAGGAGGAAATAAGTATGGCCAAAGCTTGGCACCAGAACCTGGATGCAAACTCCTATGACAACTCCAAATCCTTGGCTAGGAGTGTCACTATTTGGAAGCCTCCGGATAGTGGCTGGTACAAACTAAATTTTGATGGGGTAGCTAAAGGCAACCCGAGTAGAGCCAGTATTGGAGGTGTGATCAAAGATTGTAAAGGAATTTTTGTGCCTGGTTACTCCGGAGGGATTGGTGTCCATTCTTCTATGATTGCGGAAGCCAGAGCATTGCTAAAGGGCTTACAATTGGTTGTTTCTATGGGGATAGAGAACCTTCATATCGAAGGTGACTCTAAGTCTATTATTGATGCTGTTAACTTTGACAGATTACTGGGGTGGAGTACTAAAGACATTATTTTAGACATAAGGCTCTTTGTGTCTAAGTTGAACTTAAAGGTTGCTACCCATATTTATCGGGAGGGCAACCAAGTAGCTGATGCCTTAGCCAATTTTGGCACACATTGGAAATTTTCCAAATGCTGGCATTCTTTAGGGAACCTACCACCTGGCATTCAAGGTATAATATTAAAGGAACAAAGCCCTTACTTGACTCATGATGATAACTAATCAAGTGCTTTGTTGGATTTTTTGGGGGGTCCACATGCTTGTCTATTGGGCTATGTGGACGAGTTTTAAAGATGAGGTGGATAACAAGTGGCATAATTTGAATTATGAGACGAAGCCCATTTTTAAAAGGGATTTCATGAAGTGTTGTGGTGGGTACTTGATGATTAAGACTAGCTGGACCATACCTTAAATAATCTCCTTTTGGGGATTATGATAAGCCATCGTATTTTCAATTTTTTTGATTTTGATTTTGATGTGACTAATAATTATGAGATCAAGCTCCTAATTGGTTCTATCATGTCCACTATTTTTTCTCCGCTTTTGAAAGCTAACCTTTTTGGTGTTTCTAAATTTGGCCCGACGGCCATCTTACCTAGGTTTCTATGGAATTACTACATGGAAGGCAAACCTTCCATTCCCATCATGTCCTGCTTACTTATCCAAATGTGTTTGGAGATCCTCATTTATGATTCTGCTAAGATTGATTTTAGGAAACCACCTCCTCAAGCGTGTGATCCATCCATTGCTTTGATTAACAAAGGCTTTCATTTTTGGCTTAAAATCCTAAATGTGCGAGTGATTCTTCACCTTTCCATTCTCTCTAACATTTTATTTTCTCAGGGTTTTTGGTTATTCTGTGTGCAGAGTGACATTATGGGTGGTGATAGGGTGCAAACTAAGCCGGACAACTGCGGAAAATTTTGCAAAGATCCATTGGTGTGGCACATATGTGTTGAGGGTGGTCTTGCTCCACTGATGGAGAGTCTGGTGGACCATGACCCTAATCTATCTATACAACTTGTCAACTCTTGGAAATATTTTTGTGTGACTTCGGGTGGTATTTCCTTTGATGTGAATGAGGAAGTGATAGGGCAGGCGAAAAGGCTGTTGTGCACTGGTATGAAGCACCCAAAGCACACTAAAACTCAAGATAATGAAAGTATGAACACGTTTTTTGTGGGGAATGAGGAGTTAGTGTGCAACCAGTCGAGTTTTGAGCGGGAGGCTCTTCCTTATCCGTGGAACCAAGTGTTCCTTGCCCTGATGAAGTACGTGACTTTGGAAGGTAGATTCAAAACCTATTATTTCTACCACTTCCCTCTTTTGAACCATCTTCGGCATAAAATTTTGTTAAGCTTTCCTTTTTTCCTTCTGATGGACTTAGAAAGTTCTGTTAAAAAATGTATTGAGGCTGCTGGCTTGAATCCTAATGACCCTTCTCCCCTACTGCACCACCAAGGCCTCATTTTGAGGCTCTACCACTTCCATCCTACTTTATGCCTGCCCAAACCCATTTCTGTAGTCTGTATTGAAGAGATTGAGCCTCCCACTATGACCAATTTATCTTTGGCCAAGTCCAAAGGCCCCATCAGGAAAAACCACCCGGTCCTTGCTGACACGCATAAGCCCAAACCCGCTGCTAAAAAGCTTAAGGGGTATGTGGGTATGACCCAGACTAGTGCAACGACTAGTCTTTGTGAGCTCAAATCAACCCCTGCCAAGACTGCTAGCAAGCCTGCCTTGAAAAAGAAAGGCAAAGAGGAAGGAAAGAGTTTGAAGGAGCCTTCGAGTAAAGGTAAAAATGTGGTTGGAAGGGACTCTAAGGGGGATATGGTGGTCATGGAGACGGTGGTGACTGGTGGTGATACCATCATCCGACGCTCTAGTAGGCTAGCCAAGAATAGCAAAAAAGTGTAGGTTAAAGACTTGGATACGGAAGAGGAGCGTTCTGATAGCAGAGATAGTAGGGACAAAGAGGAGTCTGAGGGTGAGGAGGAGGAGTATGCTAGAGGGCCCAACACCATCCCTGAAATTGGAAAAGTGCAGAAGGAGGACTCGACCTCTCAGTCTTCGGACCCGTTGGATGTTGAGCGTGCTAATACTGGCAAGACTGCGGTTAGTGGGGAGGAGCTCTGTGTGCTGCAGGAAAGAATGGAAAAGTTGGACAAAATATTATGTGGTTTGACCTGCTTCACTGTTAAGCTGGTCCACTATGTTACGAGCACCCTGTTGGCGGTTATGAAGGATGAAATGGACAAGAATAAAGTTGAAGATCGTTAGGAATGGGTCAAAGATGATGTTGTTAATCTCCTGCTAAAGAACTGGGGTGATGCCAGTTAGTCTGTTGTTTGTCTATTTGTTGTTGGTCCGATGTGTTATTTTTTTGATGTTTTTTGGTCTTGAACTCTATTGGCCCTTGTGGCTCTCTGTGTAAGGGTACAACACCCTGTAAATGATGCTTACCTTATCAAAAATATTCCTACAATATGTATACAAAAAATAAAAATAAACACAACCTCCTAATAACCTATTTGAGAATTATAAGCAATGAAAGGAAAAATAAGAGATTTTCAAATGAGAAACCAAATTCAATGCAAAGGTTACACATTTGAAAAAAGATAACTCTCTCCATTAGATAGGTCCATAATGCAAATTCCTTTCCCTCAATATTTCAAGATTCAAAAGTTTGCTAAATACAAGGGAAAATGGGATCCTCAAGAGCACATTGAGGAATTTTACATGGATAACCAAGAATTCACTTTCGGTGACATATTTAATCAGATTGTTTCTACGAAGCTTAGGTGGACAAGCACTTGAGTGGTTTCTACATTTACCTAAGAACACTATCACCATAGTCAAGGACTTAGCTAAAATATTTGTTACATATTTTTCTATATAAAGTTGAGCATGAACTCACTATGATGGAGCTTTGTAATTCAAAATAATGCAATGAGAAAAGCTTATCTTCTTTCTTATGATGATGAAGAGGTTTGGTGATTTGAATCCCTTGGTCACTACCTAAATTTAAGTAATTGTTCAATTTTTTATTGCAAGCCTAAACCAAGAAATGGAATTTCACCTACAAGTCCATTATGTTACTACTTTTGATGAAATTATCAAAAAATGTGTATAAATAAAAAATCCCTCATAGCTAAAGGACTTGTGAAAATATTTTCAAAAGATCAAAACCAAACTGATAAATATAAATTCCTTAGCAAAAATAAATATGTGGTTGGTGATGGTGTTATTGACTTGAAACATGTTCAAGTTGTCCAAAACACCGCTAATATAATGATCCTTGTTAGACAACCAAAATAGGACATAAAACATAGAAAATATGCGTGCCTCTTGGTGAGTTATTAGATGCAGTTTTCTATAAAGTGGTAAAAGCAAGCATATTCATTTCTCCATTAACAAAACCATTTGATGAGAATTAAAAAACCCAAAACAACATGGTACAAGGAAATAGAATATTACAAGTACCACAAGATCAAGGTACATTCAAATAATAGAAGTATGAAGTTAAAAAATTATGTCGAGGACCTTATTAACAATGGGGAATTGCATAGAATTGTTCTCCTAAAATATTGACAACAAAAATAGTTTTTTCTTGCTATGCAACTTTCAAGTTCTCTGTTTGCATGGTGGTCGATTCTCATGGGGATTCTCACAGTCTCCCCCTCTATCCTCGTTGGTTATGGGCGTACATTTGGTACATGTTGGGCCCCTAATCTTGGGGGACCCTCCTTCCACTAACTCTCATTTGAATAGTGTGATGCCCATGAAGCCTGTCACCCCAAACCCCAAGGTCTAGAAAAATATTCTCATTAGTGAAAACCAAGTTTCTTTTGGGGGGGGAAATGCTTTGCCTGTTTTCTTTGAGAATGGCTTTGGAATGGAGATAGCTCTACTAGATTCCACTGTTGAAAGAATAGTTTCCTCTATGGAGAATACACTGGTAGGAAACAATTTCCTTTCATCCTTCCATTGGTATGGTCCGCCATTGGACTACTACCAAATGGTGTTTGAAGGGTAGTGTTGATGTGAAAGCTATGGTAGGAAGTTTATTCCTATTCAAGTTTACATACAAGGATGATATTCTATTGACCCTCTCTTTGGGCCCTTGGTTATATGGTAAGCATAACTTATCCCTTTATAGATGGAAGTGAGGGTTTGACCCTGTGGTAAATATAAAAAAAGAAGCTCCCATGTGGGTAAGATTTCCCGGGTTACCACTCGAGTTCTAGGATGAAATTGTATTCCAATGGATTGGAAACTGCTTCATACACTCCATTACAACCAACATCATAAAAAAATGGAATCTAGGTTAGTATTATCTTGCTTCTGTGTAAATATTGATATCAATAAGACCCTCTTAAACTTCATCACTCTGAACTTTGAATATGGGAAATGGAATCAACCAATTTGCTATGAGAATGTTATTGTATTATGTCAAAAATGATCCAAAACCGGTCACTTAATATTTGATTGCAAATCCTTGATAAAGGTTTAGCAGAAACCCAAAGGACCTACAATTCTTTTGGGTGACACTTGGAGGCCTATCCCTTCAAAGAGGATATCCTAAAAATCCTTACAACCCCACCTAAATCTAGGAATAAGGAAGTAAAGAATAATACTCCTCCAACACAATCTACATCTCTTGAGAACATAGAAATGGTAGAAGTATGTGTTTTCAATGAATAAATTGAAAGAAAATTTACCATATGAATTGAAGGATAAGGAAGAGGGGGAAATATCATGTGACTCCCCAACAGTCAGAACCGTGAGGAAACCCCTCTCCCACAAAGTGAAAGTTTAAAGATTCCAATAGTGACTGGTCCAACTATCTTTATAGAGGCAGTGGAATATATTCAGACTTATGGTTACCCACTAGATTTGGATGGTTGGACAACTCATAAGAAAAAAACAAGATTAACAAGGTAGATGTAGGAGTTGAAACTAAGGTGGGTAGGCCCTCCTAAAGACAAAGAAGGCAAAGGGAAGCAACAAAGGAGATAACTATTGGAAGGTAGAGGATGTTGGAGATGTCCTCACAGAAGACTACCAAATGAAGTCTCTCTCCTAGAATATCAAAGGGCTCAATAGCCCTCACAAATAATTGGCTCTAAAAAACTATATTTTGGAGAATAAAATAAAAATCCTTTTATTGCAAGAAGTTAAGATGAATAACACCAATTTTGAAACTATTGCTAAGAATATTTGGCCTTCTGTTGGAAACAAGCAACACTGGGGGGGTGAATCAGTGTTGTGCAATTTTTAACTTTATTAATCTGATCTCTCAAGTGCCTATAACTTTCAAAGAAAAGAAAGATGCATAAAAATAAAATAATAAGTCACAACACCATAACACAAGGATTTTTACGTGGAAACCCTATTAGGGGAAAAACCACGGTGGAGGTCAATCCACAATTTGAGTACTCAAAATATAAGTATTTTACAAGTGGGGAATGCACTTGCATTCAAGCACACTACCTAGAGCTCACTGCTTAGATAAGGAAGGCTCGCTGCCTTACAAAAGATTTGGATTACATCAAAAGAGTTGAACTGAGAAGATAGCATCTACAAATGCCTAATTATAGTTCTGGTTAGGCTCATAGATCAAATTCTGGACTTTCTGTTTGATTCTGCACTTCACTTTGTTATGTTTCAATTCACTTCTCAAAATCCTTTATTGCACAAGTGAAACTGTGCATAATCGCTAAACTGACCTTCTGATATTTGCAACACACATTGACTTGCATCGAACACCACACAAAATGAAATAATTGATCACTTATATATATCCGCTACTAAGGATTTAATCGCTTCATGTCGGCTTCAATAAAATAGAAGATATTTACCAACTGTCGGCTCAAATCATGAATAACATTTAATGCACATCCACCAAAGTCAGCCATAGCATAGTGAGGACCCAAAACAAAATCTCCAATACAAGAATACTCCAAACAATTTCACCTTGAACATCCGCAACACCCCATATTCACTTACTCGGCCTTCTAGTACTGTTGAACAAAAAATTGAACTACCAGATCTCCTAACTCATACACCAATTGATGCGACGACACAAAACTCGAGAATAAGACATTCCAGATACCCAATGACCTTCCCTGAGATCCATAACCCAAACTGATGATCTGGTAATACATATGGATCAACAAAATCAACTTCAACCGGATACCCTGTTCTTTACTCTATCTTCTGGTATGGTCAATTACTGAAGTGTGGACCAAATCAATGACTTAGGTTGCCATCAATGACAACACCAAAATCCATATTCCAACAACTTCTACCCAGTTTTTGATCAATGAAGCTATTAGTTCTTTGATGGCCTTGTTACAATGTGGAATCCAAATAGGATAAGTGGCTCCCTTTTTTCCATTCTAATCACTACTTGGGTATTGAGTTCTTTCCTACTAGTATTTCTTGGAATTTCCTAAATATCTATGCCCCTAACATGAGAAATGCTAGAAAAACTCTACAAATTTTCTAAGCCTAATGATTTTGGGAAATAAGGAGGTGTGTTGGATGCCTGAGGGGGATTTCAACTCCCCTCTCTACCCCTCAGAGAAACATGGAGGTCTAATTGACTACACCAACAATATAAAAGATTTGGTAGGTCTGCTGAATGTTTCTGGGCTTATACACGAAGACCTTCATGATCAGATTCTCACATGGACGAACAAGAGATTTGGTGAAAACATTATCTAGGTTAGATTGGACAGATTTCTAACCTCCCCTAGCTAGGTTACTCTTAATAATATCAACCTCCTAGCTCTACCAAGGATGGTGTCTTACCATAACCATATCCTATTGAGTTGGGATGGCATTACCAACCTTGGGCCTTTCCCCTTCAAATATGAAATTATGTGGGTCACTCACCCTTGTTTTAAAGATAGTATATCCAATTGGTAGAAAATTCCCATCCAAGGATCTACAATGCTTCATGTGATCCATAAACTAAAAAATATTAAAAATAAGGTGAAAGGATGGAACAAGTGGGTTTTTGGGGATGTTTTCCATCTTAAGTGTGACATCACTACTAAACTCAAGGATATTTAGGCCAAAATGGTTGAAGGAGATGTGAGTGAGGTAACCTACCAGCTTGAGAAGGAGATCCACCTTGACTAGACCAAAGCATTAAAGAAAGAAGAAATATTCTAGCAATAGAAATCCAGAATCTAATGGCTAAAAGAAGGTGATTGTAACTCTGCTTTCTTCCACCTCTCTACCCTAAAACACAGGAAAGGAATCTGATTACCAAGCCCATAGGTGACAATGGGATAGAAGGTACTACAAAGGAATGAATTGTGAGAATAGATTTAGAGTATTTTCAACACTCATTAATGGAATCTATTATCAACCCCACTACAAAGTTGGAAGAATAGTTGTTGGACAATGCCCCAGTTGCTATAACTAAAAATTATAATGCTCTCATCCTAAGGCCTGCCACTCGTGAAGAAGTTAGGATTGCAACTTTCAGTATGGGGGAATTTAAAGCTCTTGGCCCAAATGGTTTCCCCAGCTTTCTTCCAAGATTTATGGGACATTGTTGGGGATGATTTCTTCCTAGTTGTTAAAGATTTCTTCAAATCTGAAAAGTTGTTGAAGTAGTTAAATAACACCTTTATTGCTCTCATTCCTAAAATTTTTGGTCTTGTAACCATGACTAACTTCAAAACCATAAGCTTATGCAATACCATTATAAGATCTTCTCTAAACTGTTGGTCAATAGGCTGAAACCCCTTTTAGAGAAAATGATTAGCCCTTGTCAAAAAGGCTTTGTATTGGGTCATCAAATCTTGGATGTTGTTGTCTCCACACATGAAATATTACATTCAATGGATAGAAGTAACATTTTTGGTATGGCCTTTAAGCTTTACATATCCAAAGCTTATGACAAGGTGTCATGAAATTTTCTCACTAAACTTCTAACAAAGTTTGGTTTCAACATATATGATTAGCATTCAAGAAAATTTTGAAGGATTTAATAGTCACACCATTAATTTTTAAAGTGAAAAAAAGGGTGCCAAAAGAACATTTAATGTACCACACCAATCCTACACAACTAGAGCATCATAATTTTCCATTAAGGCCCAACAACTACCTAATTAGATTTTTTCTACCCAAAAGCAACAATTCACCATAAAGGCACATATTCACATGTAGCAATGGAAAAGGGAAATGGCCCACACAACAATTAATGTAGTATTTGAAATTATAATTTCCAATGATATTCATGATCTCCATTCCAATAGATCTCACATGATTTTCCTTAGTGATTGACATAGGAGGTTGGCTATTTTCTAGTGTTTCATCTTATGATCTTAGATTGATATATATCACTCATTTGTGGGGGAATATCTCTAAATTATTTTCTATATAAGGGATGAATTATTTTTATTTGCAAAGGTTAGATATTGAGGGAAAAAAACATATATTGTATAACACACTTGTTTGAAGAAATACCATTGTTTCAATTTTGTCTATCCATTATGTCATAATTCTTATTTCTAGTTGCTTTATATGAATGATTATTTGATTACAAAGTTGTTTCATTTTTTTATTGCTTGTTATTGAAGAAAATTAAACCTTCAAGGAAGGTGAAAAATATTTTTCTATACATTTACTATAGGATTATTGTTCTAGTTAATACACTTTCAAGTAGAGTGAGAAACCTTTCCAAAAAGCAAGTAGGGTTTGTAGTATTAGTAAGAGATTATTAAACGAAATTTTAGAGTCAAATTACATTTGTAGGTTCAAGTTATTGCAAGGAAATAATAGTAATTATAAGGTAGTGGTATGTATTTTGAACCACCAAAAATGTTACTATTATTGCAAAATGGTGGCAATACTTGGTGACTATGTATTTCCCTAAATAAGCACTAGTCAGTCCATAAGAAACCTCCAAAACCATTCATACCTAAATAATAAATATTATTAGATGAATAATTTATTTTTATAATTTATACTATTCATGCTCAAGCATTAAGGGTATAAGGAATATCTAAATAACTTATAGAATCTTATACATCCTTATCAAATTTGCATGAATATCTTATCTTCTTTGCACTGTGATAAAATTATTACATTTTGTATAAATCTAATGTGCATTGATAGGGCTATTTCCTAGGTCCTATAGAGCCTAAAGTGAAGTAGATAATTATTTGTTCTCTTGTTTGTTGGTCATTCTCCCAACAACTTTGAGCATAGAAATTTGCAGCTTCTTGGAATTTGTTGGAAGCAAGTTGGAGATCTAAGAGGAGGTGTCACTTCTCTATGAGATAAATAGACAATGATAAATCCAATGCATCTTCTTTTTCCTTTTGCCTCTTCTTACATTTGAAAATTCTCTTTTGGTGCATTTCACCTTGGAGAGTAGTGTTATCTCTAGAAATGCACCACATGCAAAGTTATGAAAGTGAGCTTTCTGGGCTGGGATCATTTCAAGTGGTCTGAAGGCTAAAATGAACCCTCAGGAGAAGAAATTTTAGCTTCCATGGTGTCACCTAAACTCTTGATTCGAGGAAAACTAAACTATGGTGATGCACAGTATTAGGGTAATGGAATACTTAGTACACTTGGCCCATGGAGTGACCATAGGTTACACATCAAATTCTACAAGCTTTGCATTGGTATATCCTGTGAGTTTGATTCACACACTTTTTTCAAAAAGGAAAATATTTTCACCGATTAGAATCTATGTGTGATTGTGTAAACATAGTTTGTGATTCATATAATGATGCTTTTTACAAAGGAAGGCATGAAACACCAGATGAAGTTATAAAGCAATGAAAGAAATTCACAAGATAACTTAATCATTAACCTGAAATGCACAACACTTTGCAGAACAATGATGGAAATCTGAAATGCCGACCGTGGCCAAGGTAAACTCTATACTTTATATTCCAAAATTGAAGTGAGTTACAAAGCATACATCAGCTGAGAGAGGATTGCTAAAAATCACTAACTATTTTGAATGCATTATCCGAACTCCTTTACAAAGAGGCAAAATGCCACATACCACAAAAGATGTAATAGGCCCTTAGGGCTTCTGAAATCCTCGCCGGAAAGATCTTCCTTAAGATCTTTTGAATGAAATTAATTATCATCGATTGCATCCCTTGTGTCCATCCTGGTGACAGATTGCCCTCAGGGGAAGCCTTAAGATCTTTTACAGCATTAACTTCGGGTCCTTGTGTCCATCTTCAAAACTCCTTGTCGAGCTGCTTTGAATGCTCCTGAGCTCAGAACATATCCACATCATTTTCACTTTGTTGATCTTCCTTGCTGGGGTTAAACCACCACGGCTCTCCTATAGCTCACTTTGATTGGTCAAGCATACTCCACGTAAGATTCCCGGGTGATCAAAGGTCACTTCATCAGAATCGCGTGTTGATGAGATCTTGGAAGTGATGTCTCCCGCGATGCAGACTCCTCGGTTATCGGCATAGCTCATTCGATCGACAAGACCACATATGGCGACTTACAAAATCATATCGATATCCGCGGAATAGCGTCCAGTGAGATAATCGCTTTATCGGAATGGCACTGCCGGCGAGCCCTCGGGAATCATACCGATCTTAAGCCATCTCATTCCTACTTTAGTCATCCCACGATTCGGCCAGAGTTCCTTGATCTTTAGAGCGCGTTCCTCTGCAGGAGGCTCAACATTTCTTCGTTGAGACGCTGTGTTGAAGACCCTTTAGCCGATTCATCACTTGTTGAGGCCCCTCATCCACGTGCTCGATAAGACATCGCATCGACCTCCACAACCTTTAGACCGAGACATTCCGCCGTGTGAGACATCTCCACTCACATTGCATGAAGAGTTCCACTCCATGATTGAGACTTCGTTTGAAGACTTTATCTTGCAGAAGGCAAAATCCTATCTTAGAGCTCCAGAGTGAACAAGCTGTCGATGTATTACTCAAGTGGAGAATACATGAAGACTCATGGTGACCCAAAAGTCCTAGCGATTGGTTTATTTAACCACATAGGACGCACTGCTAGTCGGCAAGACAACAAGAAGGTCTTGCCGACTTTCTTCTCTGATAAGTTTTGTGCCAAAACCAATTGAGGCATGCTTTTCAACTGAGCTCCTTGTGAAATGTCATCAGATGCATGACCTAACCCTAGATGCAAATGTTATTTGGCCTTCATGAACATCTGAAACATAATCTATCCTACCTGATTGAGCCTGTAGGTGAAAATTGGGTAACATTTTTGGCGACCTCAATTGGATGTTTGCCTACTAAACATGTAAACCAGTAGCCTAGGCCTATCCATTAGGCATGGAGTCATTAAGAAAGCCGAGAACGGACTTGGAGAAACTTTGTATATGACCATAGCACATTTGACTCACTGGAACGCAGGAAACTTATTGAAAACAAAAGAAAAATCTTTGAATGACTATTTATTTGGAACAACGCAGAGATGAAACAACCATTACCCTATACTAACCGATGCAAAAGCGGTCGAATAAAATCCGCGGGATGGTTGAAATAGCTACCCTTTCTCCTCAATATGCAATGACTCTCAAGCTTAATGGCAGCTAAATAAAAATGAGACACAGGAAGATATTTAACAAGACGATGCACTGCCCTTTGAAAGAGGTGAATAAATTCACTTACCTCACCAAACATACCATATGTAATGTCAACCAAAGGAGGACAAATGAGCTGAACATACTCTTGTTTGGCTGTCAGTGCATCTTGGATATCTTCTTTTGCTGTACCTTCATGTGTAGGTACATGATTGGTGCTTGGTGTTGTATTGGACTCCATCTGAGCTAGGTATCTGATTGGACAACCTCTGGTAAGGGTAAAGCTTGAACTCTCCTTACTGATCTCTTGCTCGTGGGTGACCTCTTCATCACCTTGCTGGTTGGAAAGGTATAACCCCTGTGGCTGACTTGACGAAAGAGAAGTAGCCTCCTTACTATGCTCATGCTTTCCAAAATGAACATTCACTCCTTCAATGGAGAATAATGAGATGGCTTCCCCCAACACACTTTCAATCAATACATCAGCTTCTGGCTCCTCTATACACTAGAATGGAAGCTGCTTATAACGTTCATCATTACTCAAAGAAAGACATTCCAAATCATTATTTTCTTCTTCAATGAAAGAAGGTAAAGGTTTAAATAATGAAGTGGCCTCAATGGGAGAAGAAAAAGGTTTAACCGGTTCAACAATCTCAAATTCCTCTACACAACAAGAAGGAAGCTCCTTCAACCAATCATGATCTTGTAAAACAGGATTATGAGGCCCCTCCTGTTGTTTCGACAACTCTGCAAGCTATTGCTTCAGATCATCATGACTATCAACCTCTTTCGGTTTGTTTCCATCCAATGTTGAACAAAATTGTTCAATAATAATTGTACATGCTTCTTCATAAAGCTCAACATTGGGTCTCTCATTCATAACATGCTCTAAGAAATCAAAATCCATACCTTGAAGAACAATATCTGGTTCAGCTTTAGGCTTTTCTTCCAAGTCTAATGCTCCATTATCTTGCTAATTGTCATCAATCGACAACTGCCCAAATGGATTGATGTCTTCTACCTATTCTGAAGCTGCAACCTCGCAAGTTCCTTCCATTTGAGGAAGATCTTCAGTCAGTTTTGAGATTTGAGAAGAAACCATCTATTTGAAGCTTGGAACTAAAAACTCATGCTCCTTCAACTTTGCAATTTCATCGTAGTTGTCCATGCTAGATTCAACCTGTCTGAAACTTGGAATTTTGAAGTTACGAACCTCTTCATGAATAGGCTGATGTGGAATATAAGGAGCTACTTGAACCTCATGCCTCTGTGTTTGAGCAATAAAAAGCTTCATTTGCTCCTCTTTCACAGCTAACTCTCTTTCGAGCCTATTCTCAAACTGTCTCCTTTGTGTTTCCAATTCCTGCCCATGAAGGTAGACCTGATAGGCCATCTCTTCTTGTTGTTGATCATACTCCTACTGCCTCCTAATCTCTTCCATCTGCCTTGCGATATCCGACAGCATGTCCTTCATGTTATTCTTTATATAATCAACCTCTCTGAGCTGATTTTGGACATCCAAATGTGGATCCGAAGACTGAGCAGGGGTGGGTGGGAGGTAAGCATGTTGAGCATGTTGATAGGCTGTTGTTGCATGGCTGTTTGGGATTAAACCAACAACATGATTGGCCTGATATGGCTGATTAGGTGATTGGTTGACAAGATTTTCATGAAATGAGGGATGATTAGCAGTTTCATGACAAGCTGGATGATAGAACATGTCTTCATAAAATGTAGACATTTTGGAGCATTCATAGAAGCTGGAAATACATTAAAATTTCTTGTAAAACAAGAAGACTAGATCTGATTTTTTTTTGAAATAAGAACATACCAGCACTTAATCTGCTTGAAACCAGTTGATATTCTCCCAGAGTCGCCAGGTATGTAAAGAAAATGCCTCCTAAAGGCTGAAACTACTACTGCACACACCAAACAACAGTAATAAAATGCATAAACATGAACTGAGAAGCAGTTCATAGTCCCCCCGGGCGTGCCAAAACTGTTATCACCTGAAATTGCACCCTATGCAAAGTTATGAAAGCGGCTTTACGGAAACATGGAGTTCATTCAACCCGAGGGTGACCCACATCATGATCCCATGTTTCTGAAGCTTCGATTTCATGAAACGCCAGATCTGATTTTCTGGAATAAGAACATGACGCCAATCTGGCAAACTGGTTGATATTCTCGATGCGCGATTGTTGTATGTAAAGAAATGCCTAAAAGTGACTTCTTGCCACACACCAAACAATAGCGATAAAATGCATAAGCATGGGCTGAGTTCCTTTGTCCCGGTGATGCCAAAATTGTTATCTTCGAGAAATGCACCCTAAGCAAAGTTATGAAAACTGAGCTTTCTGGAGAAACATGGGATCATTTCAAGGCTGTGGGTCACCTGAAGCTGAAATGAACCTCCAGAAAAGGCCAGCTTCCTTGTTGGGTCATCACCTAAAACTAATGATTCTTTGAAGGGAAAGGGAGAAAGAGTGCATAAGAAAAAAACTAAACTATGGTGATACACCGAACTGATGAGATCAATGGAATACTTAGACTACACTTGAAAACTGTCGATGACCATAATGTTACACATCAAATTCTGTAAGCTTTGCATTAATATATCACAAACAGGTTTGATTCACACACTTTTTCAAAAAAGGAAAAGATTTTCACATATTAGAATCTATGTGTGATTATTTAAACACAGTTTGTGATTCATATAATGATGCTTTTTACAAAGGAAGGCATGAAACACCAGATAAAGTTATAAAGGAATGAAAGAAATTCACAAGATAACTTAATCGTTAACCTGAAGTGCACAACACTTTCACCGGAACAATGGCGAAAATCTGAAACTTGTCGACTATGGCCAAGATGGCTTCACATTTTATATTTAAAATGATGATTCTAAACGCCCATCAGGCGAGGAGGATTGCTAAAATCACTTAGCAATGCATCTTTAGAACTCCTTTACAAAAAGGCGAAAAATGCCTTATATACACAAGTGAGGTCGGCCCCTTAGGGCTTACAAAGATATTAGGCTCAAAAAGATCTATCCGTAGATCTTTTTATTGAAATTAATTTTGCATTCGATTGCATCCTCGTGTCCATCACGGTGACGCTCATGGCCCTTAGGAAAGCAAAATTTTTAAACATTAACAGGTCCTTGTGTCCATCTTGAATCTCCCTATAAAGAGGCTGCTTTGAGATATGCTCTGAGCTCGAGAACAAATCCACATCATTTCACTTTTTGATCTTCCTTGGCAGAGGTCAAGCGCTTTAAAACAGCTCTAATTTGGTCAGAAGCATGCTCCCGTGGATTCAGTCAAGGTCCTTTATTAAATTGCGTAATGCGATTGAGACGGAAGTCTCCAGATCTGATGGAACTCCTCGGTTATCGACGCAGCTCATTATTCGATCGGCAAGACCACATGAGCTTTACAAAATCGTATTGATATCGAATGGCATCGATTGAGACAGTAAAACTTTCGGCCGACAACATGCGTGAGCCGGGGAATCATCTGGAGTGTAAGCCATCTCATTGCCTAGTCATCCGCATTCGGCAAGAGTTCCTTGATGTCACCCTGAACGCATTCCGCTCTACCTGAGCTCAACATTTCTTTCGGTGAGACACTATCAAGTCGAGAAGACCCTTTGGTGAATTTATCTTGTTTTGGCGAGGGCCCATCCTCCTGTCCTCAGTAATACATCCGCGCCGACCTCCGCAGTACTTCGGTGAACTTATTCTACTTCATGATGCGAAGGTTCTACATTCTGCGGTGAAGAGTTCACTCAGCCGGTGAGACAGTTTATTCAACAGCGGGACTTTATCTCTGCAGGAAGGAAAAATCCTATAATAAATCCCGATGAACAGCTTCATGGTCTTACCTCCAGGAGAATGCATGGAGCTCTGGGGCAGAAGTCTAGCGTGGTTTATTCAACCACATAGGATGCACTGCTAGTCAGCAAGACAATAGGAAGGTCTTGCCGACTTTCTTCTCTGATAAGTTTTGTGCCAAAACTGATTGAGGCATGCTTTTCAACTAAGCTCCTTGTGAAATGTTATCAGATGCATGACCTAACCCTCGATGCAAATGTCGGTGGCCCTTGTGGTGTCTGGCGAAACATAATAATTTATCACCTTTGATTCGGTAGTGGTGAGATTGGGTAACAAGTAATCAATCGAAACGTTTGACATCCAATTGAATGCTGCTAACTATAGGCAATTTCCTTTGTCTATTATTTATGTGGTTTGATTCGACATTATAGTGGAGTCCTCCTTATCTGATAACTAGATAATGATAAAGTCAATACATCCCCTTTTTCCTTTATGTCTTCTTCTAGCTGAAATGTCTCTTTTGGTGTATTTCACCTTGGTGACTAGCCATTGATTGGATGGCTTATTCTGTCTAATTTATCTTTTACTGTTAATTGAGCTACAACCAATTTATCCTTTTCTGTCTAGCCATTGGTATTTACGTGACATATGTTTCTCATGCTAGTGTAATTTTCTTGATAGATTATAATATATAGAAAAAATAAGGTTTTATAGAAGTACACCTTGGATAAGGTGTACTATTCCTCAATTAAAAAGGACTATTAGTTGAACTAATGATTAAATTATTTCTTCCGCTAATGTTAATATTATAAAGGACTACTAATTAAACTAGTAATTAAAGTTATTAGAATTTATATTTTAATGCTCTTAAGTGTATGATGAGATAGATGATCTAATATTAGTTGATTCCAAGCTATAAATAGAGGATGGTAAAAATAGTATGGGTTTTGATCAAAACTTACAAACTTAGAATACTCTTTTTTTTTAGAAAACGGTGATGAGCTATATTTAGCGTAAGCTTAAAAAAAACCTTTTTTATAAATATGGCCTTGGATGATTGAGTCAAGTGATGCTTTCCTTTGTTCCAACAAAGTCCAACAAACCCTTGAAAAACTAAAAATTCAATTTTACACTTTCATTTAAAATTTTGTTTATTTAATGAACAACCTACTTCATTTTAATCTTCCTCTCGTTCACTCTACATTGAAATTTACAACTCTAAACATCATTCTTCTTATTTACATTGAATCTCAATTGGAAATTATAATTTTGTAGACTCTAAATTTGATATATCCTTTGGTTCTCTCCTTGACATGATCCATCATTTAAAAATAAATTAAAAATACTTTATAAATGTGTGCCAACTCAATCTATAGGTGCAACTTTGTCTTACTAGCATCACACTTTAGAATGTTTTTTTTTTTTTAAAGTGCACTTGTTTTAAAATTATGTAGGCTCAAATTTTTATTTATTTATTATTTTTAGATGATGAAAAAACCTTATAAAATGAGTGCCTTCTATCCATAGGTGTGACTTGTTGATTAGTAGTTTCAAAAAAGGAATAACGTTTTCTATGGTTTGATTTCTCTCTTAGCCATTTCATGTTTTTTTAGAATCAATTTTTATTGAGTGCAAAAACTACATTAACTATGCAATTCTTTTATCTGTTTATTTGATTTTGATTTCCTATAGGAAAGATCACTTTTCTATGAGTTGAGTAGACAATGATAAAGCCAATATTTCCTCCTTTTCCTTTTGTCTATTCTTATATTTGATAAGCCACTTTTGGTGCATTTTACATTGGCAATTAGTCATTGACTTGGTTGATTTATTTTCTTTGATTAGATGTTGATTTATCTTTTCTTTCTAATTGGGTTGTATAACCTATTTTGTCTTTTTAATTTGGCTATTAGGCCATACTTTTCCCATGTTGACACAATTTTTCTTTCACATTTTGTAGTTTTTTAAAAATATTAAAATTTTACAAGATGTGTATTCCTCATTTGATTACACTTTTTAAAAAGTGCAAAGAACCTCATGTTTTCTTTTATTATTATTTTTTAGAATAAAGAGGGTAAAATTTTATTAATATCAAAAAATCATCAATACAAAGAAATGAGGGTCCACAAAGGCACCCAAAGAAATGCAGGATCACTAAGCCAGTAAAAACCCAACTAGGACTCAAAACCACAACCAAGCCATCAACCAGCCATGTCCTCTGAAATAATCTCCTCTAAAACTTGGCAGTAATCAGGGGATAATTTCTCCCATCCCTCAATCTGCCAAACACCAGCATGTTCAAAAGACCATTTGGCCAAATAGTTAGCAACCCTATTCCATTCCCGAGGGATGTGAGTAAAAGACACCACCTCCAACATGAAACACAACTGCTAAATATTCTGAACAACTAGAGAAAGTTACCATTTAACCCCCTCCAAATTATGCTCACTCAACAAATTAACAATGATCTAAGAGTCAGATTCACAAATAATCTTACGCCATCCAAGAGCATAGGCTCGCTCAATAGCCCAACGAATCACCAACCCCTCTATAAGATTGTTGGTTTGCTACCCTTTATGAGTAGAAAATAGGAAAATAACAGAACCGAAGCTATCTCTCCTAGCCCTACCAATCCCAATAGGCCTAGGATTACCCCTAGAAGAGCCATTAGTGTTGATCTTCAAAACATCCATTGGAGGAGGAGACCAACTCTCAACCCTTTGAACCTTCTTTTTAACATGCCTACCTCTTCAAACATAAAAAGAATCGAAGGCCGAATCGCGTAGGCCGAATCTATTCACAATCTCATCATCACCCCTTTCCAAAGGAAAAACCACTTCACGTTTAGCATCCATAGTCTCTTGAATTATACAAAAAAATCTCTGTCAAACTTGTTGAATCATCAACTTGCTCCCACGAAAAAATCCTGCAATTCCTTTCTAGCTAGATTTTCCAAATGATGAAAGCAAGGCCAATGCACTGCACAATCTGGAGGAAAGAGGCCTACGTTATAGGTATCCCCAAGATGCTCCATAATTCAACTAGAGAAGAAGCATGAACACAAGGATGTCTCCAAATACCCCACCAAAAATGCCAAATAAGCATAGAAAAAGGACAACAAAAGAACAAGTGAGATGAGTCCTCCTCACTACAGCCACAAATAACATAAAATAGAAGGGCTCTGGAATCCTCACTTTCAAATATTTTCCCAGGTCAAACATTTGTTCCAAGCTAAGGTCCATAGGAAAAAATTACACTTGGGCCAGGAGAACTTATTCCAAACATTTTTCCACCAAGGAACTTCCATGCCACCATAATTTTGAGCAATCAACTCTTGATACCCACTAGCCACCATGAAAACCCCCTTAGAATCTGGACTCCAAGCCAAAATATCTCTATCCCCAAGAGAGTTGCACTGTCTACCTGCCAAAATATTACAAAGCTTGGCATAATCCTCCTCCAAGCCAGCCATAGGGAACTCACTAGGTACCTTCCATATAGACACCTCCACATGTCCACAGAGGTAAGATGTCTTGTCTCAACCACTCGAGACCAACCAGCCTCCAAGAAGCACTGACAAAGATCCTATAGATTAGGATACCTGCTCATGATAGGGGAAAACCCATCCCAAGAGTCAAACTAGAAGAGGGCCTCATAACCTCTATTACAAATCCAAAACAAACCCTCCTTGATCAACTTAGCACCTTTTTTAAGCATTTTTCAAATCATAGAGCCTTTCCCCACAAGCGGATATTGACGAACCTCCTCCTTCGATATCCCACTTAGAAATTTGTGAGAAATAATCCTAGCCTAGACATGATCCTGTTCCAAACACCATCTCCAATAAATCTTGGTAGACAATACCAAACTAATCATAGTGGAATTTCATAGCTCGAGACCACCAAACTGCTTTGGCCTACAAAAAATATCCCACTTCACAAGGCTCCACTTAGAGGATGACAAGCAGCCAACCCATAAAAAAATCCTATCCAAGGAGTCCAAATTCTTAATAAATCCAGTGGGAGCCACCTGGAGCATACACCTATAATTGGGAAGATCCTAAACCACCGACTTAAGAAGTTGAACCCGACTGGAAAAAGAGAGCCATTTGTGAGTCTGATGGTTCACCTTCACACGAAAATTATCTAAAATATTTTTCCAAGAGCCCCTAGGGAGGGTAACATAAGAGATAGGAATGCCAAGATAAGTCAAAGGTAGAGAACCAATCTGAAACCTTAAAATATGAGCAATTCGCTATTGAATGAGGCTTAGAGTATTAAAAATAAAATGGATGATTTACTCTCATTAATCATCTTCCCGAAAGTAGCAAGATAGATGTCCAAAGCCTTGCACAAATTAGTGGCCTCTTTGACCTTGGCCATGCCCATCAAAGCAATATCATCAACAAATTGCAGGTGTGACTAAGGAGGTAAACTGTTGCCCCAAACCCAACCTTGGATAAGACCTTGTGCCACATTGCTCTTAATAACTCTCCCCAAACCTTTAGCCAAAAGAATGAATGAGTAAGGAGAAAGAGGATCCCCTTGTCAAAGACCTTTGGAGGCCCCAAATAAGGAAGATGATTCCCTATTAATCAAAACTGAAAAAGAAGTGGTTGTGACACAACTCATAACCCACATAACCCACTCCTTAGCAAAACCAAAAGCAATAAGCACTTTACACAAAAAGGACCACTTAACTTTGTCATAAGCCTTTTCCATATGCAGCTTGATGAACATAGATTTTTCTTTAGAGATCACCATGGACTGAATCGTTTCAGTGGCAATGACCACACCATCCAATATTTTCCTATCCACCACAAAGCCTCCCTATTCCTCAGAAATAATCCTACTAATCCATCACTTCAACCTCTCTACAATCAACTTGGAAAGAATTTTATAGACCACATTGCAGAGAGTAATGGGCTGTAGCAAACTCAGCCTATCCGTCCCATCACATTTCAAGATGAGAGCAAGAAAAGTGGAATTCATAGCCCTCAACATCTGCTTGTTCCTCTGAGATTCACAAACCATCTCTAATAAATCCATATTTATAATGTCCCAAAATTCTTGGAAGAATTCGATCGGCCCAGGGGCTTTCCATTTCTTCATCTGAAAGACAATGGCCTTCAATTCCTCCAGGAAAATGCAACCCAAGAGGTGCTCATTCATTTCCACAAAAACCAAAGAGGGAATGTAGGAAAGAACATGATTATCTTCTGCCAACACATCCAGAGAGTCTTCCCTAAACAAGAATGCAAAGTACTGTAAAGCTTATGTAGATATATCTCCCTAAGAGGACAAATTCTCACCCTTGGCATTCATAAGAAAAGGGATCGAATTACCTTGTCTTCTGGCCTTCGCAGAGTTAAAGAAAAAGGTAGTGTTTTTGTCCCCCTCCTGTAACCATTCAACTTGATCCTTCTGTTTCCAGTAAATCTCCTCACGCAACTCACACTCCTCTAGAATTTTCAAAGCCCTCGCCTCCTCCTTGAGAGAGTCCTCAAAAAGGCCAATCTCCCTAATCTCACGGGTGACAACATCCAAACCAACTTGAGCAGCAACCTTAGCATGGAAGATGTTGTTGAAACACTACCTGTTCCACCTTTTGAGATGGTACTTCACATACTGCAACTGCCTGGCAAAACAATACATAGCGGTACTAAAAGCAGGTCTACCCAAATGCCACCACTCAACAACATGTGAAATCTGTAAAAATCCCATAGCCACACAAGTTGAAACTTAAAAGGGGAGGTCGTGGCGTGAGCTATCAGAAGATAGCAATAGGCCAATGATCTAAACCCCTTTAGTCTGAAATCTCAGAACAAATAGACCAAGATCCAATAATCCAGAAACAATAAGCCATGGACCTGTCAAGCCTCTCAACAATACAATCCTCCCCTAATCTCCTATTGTTCCAAATGAAAGTACGACCATTACTGAAGCAATATCAAAATTATTCAAGGCATAAAATATGTGTGTGAGAGAAGAGAATGAAAGACTCGACCTCAAAATTTCTCCTCTTTTCTTCTAGATTAATAGCATTGGATTCACCTGCAATAATCAATGATATAGGGAGGCCGGAGAACTTCTGAATAAGCCCGGATGAGACCCTTGTGAGCATTTTGCTTACGAGAAATAGTCAGGTAGGAGCATAGATATTGGAAAGAAGAATAGTTTCTCCAATTTCCAAGCTCGAAGCAACCACAAAAATAGAAGACTTACATGACATCCACCAAAGAGGGAAAATATTCAATGGATTCCATAAGCAAACCAAACCCCCAACATTACCTTGGGAACCAATGCACTGGAATTGACCATGTCCCCAAAGTTTAGGCACCACACCACACATATTTTCAATAGATGGCTTAGTTTCCTATATAAAAAGCACATCAGGAGAATGAATTCTCACCAAGTCACGAAAAGCTTTTTGTCGAGGGCCACTGTTCAGGCCCCTTACATTCCATGAGAGGATAATCATTTTCGAGGGTTGGAAAAGTGTGAATCAAGAGTCTTAATAGATCCCAATGTTGGCATATGGCTTCTAGTGTTGTCATTGATGGAAACTAAAGTCATTGAAATCACAGTACATCTTTGTAGTCGACTATACCTGAATGAGTGAAGAACAAGCGTATTAGGTTGAAGTTGAATTAGTCAAGTGGTTTTGCATTACCGGTTTACTTAGTTTTGGTTGTGGATCTGGGGAAGATGGATTGGATATATGGAAATGTAATATTCTCGAGTTTTATCATCACATCAAGTGGTGTGTCTGCAGAGTTATGGAATCCGATTGGATTCGATTTTTTGTTCAGCATGTCGATATATGAAGGCCTTCAAGTGAATGCTGGAATTATTCTGCCGGATGTTTAAAGAAGTGAGGAATTGTTTAAAAAGTATTTTTGTGTTGGAGATTTTGTTTTGAGTCCCTAACACACACTATGCTATGATGCTTTTGATGGATGTGCATTAAATGTTATTCATGATTTAAGCCAATAGTTGGAAAATATTTTCTACTTTATTGAAGCTGACATATAGCGATTGAATCCTTGGTGGTGGATATATATGAGATCAATTAATTCATTTTGGTGTGTGTGTGAGTGTTATTCCCGATATGTGGATGTATTACGGAGAATATCAAAAGAGTAGTTAAGCAATTTTCATTTGTGCAAAAGAAGATTTTGTGAAGCAAATTAAGGCAGAGCAGAGGGAAGTGCAGAATCAGATAAAAGGTCCAAAATCTGATCTATGAGCCTAACCAGAACTATAATCAGGCATTTATAGATGCTATTTTCTTAGTTCAACCTTTTTATGTAATCCAAATCTTTTGTAAGGTAGTGAGCCTTCCTGATTTTGAGCAATAATGTGTATGAGCTCTACAAGTGTGCACGAGGAATGCAAATTCCCCATTTTGTAAAACTTACTTATATTTTGAGTACTCCAGGTGTGGATTGACCTCCACCGTGGTTTTTCCCTTAACTGGGTTTCCATGCAAAAATCCTTGTGTTATGGCATTGTGACTTATTGTTCTATGTTCATGCATCTTTCTTTTGATTGAATGTTACAGACACTTGAAGAGAACAAATTAATAATGTTAAAAATTGCACAACATTGATTCACCACCCCCTCTCAGTGTTGCTTGAGTCCAACACCCGACTCCACCAATGTCTCCCCCATCATCTTAATTTTCTCTAGGTCCTTCTTTCGCCCTACCTTGGAAGCCTTCATAAGAGCCCCTTTCTTAAGAATTTTTTGGTGAAGCCCTAAAGAAGGAGAAGCCTTGTTTCCTTTTTCCGATTCAAACACCATCTTTCCCAATGGAAGAGAGTTTTCCACCTCAATATTTTCCATAGCGACAAGGGCCTCAGGAACCTCTGAAGACACTAGACTAAGATCAGTATCTATTTGAAATGCACCACCTTCCTGGATATTTTGAAGTGTGTCACAAATATTGCCCTCTTGAACCACCTCCAAAACAACGTGGTCTAGAGCCATCATACCCGAATTCACCTTCTGCTGGCTAAGGTCATCCAACACATCAAATTGATTAAAGGTGTCCCCTTCTTGCCACTCCTTAAAAGTCCTCTTTTGTTGACAATTCTTGTTATAGGGCTTAATAGGAGTGAAACCCTCATTATCTGCAACTGTGCCAGGAATATGATCATTTCCTTTTTCAACCTTAGGAGGGTTGCGAGGTGGTTGAGTAGATTGAGACTCTAAAGATCTAGACCTAGGAGATCTTTGCTGCAAATGACCATATTTATGGCACAACTGACAACAGAAAATAAGAGTCTCATAATCTAGTTGTTGCATCCAAGAAGACATATGCACATGAATTTCCAAAGAATTTGGAAGAGGGTTACTCAAATCAATCTCAACACAAATACGAGCAAAAGCCATTACCTTCCTATCTTGTGTTTGCTGAGAGGGACCCATCGGATTCCCCAAAAACAAAGCAAACATTTGTAGAATGTCATTTCACCAATACTTAACAGGGAACCAAAAGAGGCACACCCACACAGGAATACGATTCGGGAGCTCCTCCGACGAGTTAAAACCACTGTGCTAAGGCTTGATGAATAAACCAAGTTGGTTGTGAAAATAAGGCCCTCCTTCAAAAACTCTGTTGCGATCAACCATGTAGTTAAAAATGACCATAAAGTAGTTGTTCACTAACAACATTACTTCCATTTCACCCTTTGAAGCCCAAGTCCATCGAGCCCACGCCTCCAAGAATGGGAGTGAGACACACATTCCCATGAATTTGCAAATCAAGGCATGATTTAAAATACTCCACATCCTCAGTGATTGATTCTGGTTGAATCACTAGAATAGGCCTATCTTTGCTCCTCTCCAAGCATCCATTAATTTTTGGGATGCAAGGGCCTCTAGACGGAGCAAACCCTCCCACCCCCGAATCATTATACAAGTTACTTGAGTAGCAACACTCATTGAGGTAGATGGTGACTTCACACCAAGAGAAGCACGAAAATCCATAGAGGGTTTATACCTAGAAGCTTTGCCTGGGCCCAAAGCCAGAAAAAAGACAAAACAAAACCTCCTTATACCTCCCCCATACCCAAGAATCCAACAAATAAAGAGTAGCAAAATCACAAAGAATGTTCTGATTTTTCAAATCAAAATGCCCATCCACCAAAAACACCACCCCAAAATGAAGCAGCCCCCACACACCAGATAACACCCCCACCAAGAGAATACCAAACACAACAAAAGGCATGTAGCCTACCCACATGCAAACATGAACACAAACGAGCAAATCACGACCTGTTACAGGTCACAAAACTGCTCCAGGAACTTCGTGCAGGTTGAAGCAACATCTTCTTTTCTTATTATTTTACTTTAGCTATATTATTTTATTTTATAAAAAGTGGCCACCCATTATATACTTTTTATAGTTTATATTTTTAGTAGTGAATTATCAATTTATTAATAATTCACGATAATTCTAATTTTAAAATATTAATTAATAATTAAAAATTAAAATTGACAAATAATCTACAAAATTTGGAGAATGATATGACTACATTCAATTTGACAGAAAATGACTATCTCTCACTTCAATTTTCTCACACAAACAATTGATAGATTCACAACGAAAAAATTTCATATAACACAATTAAATTTTAAATTACAAACAACAAAATTAATTAATGACATCTTCAACAATAAATTTTCCATTAAAAACTAAATACCTTCTTAATACACTAATTACAAATATTTATTACATTGCCTTTATCAATCCCACTTATCCTCAATCAAATTTCAATAAATTATAACAAGAACATTTATTTTAATTATTAAAATAAACTCTCTTATTATCATGAAGGGTGAAAATCTCATATTTATTAAAGCATAAAATGTTGAACATAACGTGGAGAGTGGAAAAGGCATGGTCGGTGGGAGATGGTTTTATGTAGTTGTATGTACTCCGAAACCATGGGGCTAAAATCTGTAATATATTTTACGATTTTTACGTGTAAGCATGCAAGGTTGCATGCGTTTATATAAGAATATGGACACAATTCAAACTGGATGTCGATCAATGGCGGACACTAACATAGCGAGGAGAACAAGAGTTAAGGAGGTGGTGCAGCACAAGAGGAGGTTGGTGGAGGTGCCATACACAGCGAACATAGAAGACACTCTACAGGTAATGGCTGCAAATGACGTGGTTGCAGTGGCAGTGGCGGCTCCACCTGGGGAGTGGACGGGAGCAGGAGGCTCCATGATATTAACGTGCCTCAAGCCATCTGGTGCTCTTTCAAAGCACTACATTGGCATGCTCAGCATGCTCGACATTTTGCTCCACATTGCAGAATGTGACGACATGTCTGTTTCTGTTTCTTCTATCATAGGCCACTCTCTCGAGGGTCTCAGCCTGTGGACCATTAATCCTAACGCCAGGTTCGCTTTCTCTAACTTATTTTTCTTTTTTAAGCTTCTTCTGATCTATCTAATTTTTGTATTTGCCTTAAAAATAACTCATAAAAATGCTCCGTGCCCTATGCGGAGTGCTAGAATTGTGCAACATTTGAGTAAATAAAGATGCTCACGCAACTCTATATACAACGACAAACCTAACTAAAATATCCCGGCCCAAATTGACGATGGCAAAGTTTGGGCACAACCTTCCTTTTGAAACGCGAGACTTGATATGAGTACTTATCCTTACTGCAAACTGACCAGGCAAAGGAACATAAATTGTTTCAGTTTCACTTTAACAAACTATGCCCCACAGTTGAACTAGTATAAACTCAAATGGGGACCTTATAGCAAAAGCCCATGTTCAAATCTTATTTTGTAAATTTTTGATTAACATGCTGCAACCAATTATGGGTACAGTCTATTTCAATGACGAGGCCAGGTGCAAGTTTGTAGGTGACTTTTTCACGAATTGTTTATCCTTCGGTTGTAGAGGCTTAGTTAAGGAGGTGTGTTCCCTCTTCAACCAGCCTTTCCGGCCACCCACCCCAAGTCAGAAATGGAGTAGTCCCTCAAAACGAATATGGTCACCATACGCCTCACCAAAGCCGAAAGCGGTGATTGATTGAAGACAGTACTAGTCAAATGATCTGCTTTATGACCGATGTAATAGCACAAGTCATGACGAGGATGGCGAAATTTTACCAGCTTCCTGTAGATTTAACTAATCAATCAAGTTCTACTTGATAAGTTACAGTCTTTTCGTTTGCAGAAACCAAACTAATCCTCGTTCCTTAAAAATTAGATGCTGAGCCTTATAAATTTAGGAGACACTACTGCTGTAAATTATCAAACAGAATCAGTTCTTTAAATTTAATAATACAATGCTGAATTGCGAAATTCTTGACTCAGCTATTATAAATTTAAAAGACACCATTCAGGTCAATTTGTAAGAGAAATGTCTGAAAGATAAATAAACCTAGATGATTTCATTTTCACTGTATGCTCACGATGTTAATCGATTTGCTAGAGAGATGATTGAAAGAAAAATAAACCTAGATGGTATTATTTTCATTGTAAGTTAAAAATATTACAAAATTTGGGCATACGAGAATGCCAACATGGAGGCTTATAGACCTAGCCTGGTTGGTGTCTAGCGGACTACCTAACAACCTGAGCTATACCCAACTGCTTTCCCCAGGGGAATACCTATACAGACTGCTTGAAACATAACTACTGAAATTAGAACATGTTTGTGTTCATAAGATTTCTAATGGTTGGATGCAAAATGCAAAAATGAATGAGAGGAAAGGATGTGATGCAGATAGAACCTCTGTTCTCTGCAAACAAGTCTCAGTAACGCTGTTCAGTTCTTGTTAATAAACTCCATGATATACCCTGCTTCTGAAATAAGTCATATATTTCTGAATACAAAACCGTATATTTAGGCCAACAATACAGAACCCACATTCACAAAATCATAACCAATATCAATATGTGAAGACTAGAAAAACAGAGACAGCAATATTAACTTATCTTTCATTAAGCAAAAACCAAAAAACTGATAGGAAAAAATTCTCATAGAAAATAAAGCCACAGCACCGAAAACTTCCCCCAAAAACTCCTAAAGGAGGAGTCACAAAAGCCCCAAAAAAGGAACTGCGATTTCTGACAGTTACCACTCAAAATCCACAAACAGTTACAAATTAGATAAACTGATTGGTAGTGGTGACCCATCAATTTATCAGAAGTTACATTATTTTTCTCCATATTTGAAAGGAATCGAATCTCCTGGTTCAGAATAGCCTAATTTTGTAAATTTCATGAGATTTTCTTCAGTGACCCAAGTGTTCTTAGAATCAGACAAACCCACCCATTTTACCAAATACATCTTATAATTCGTGGATCTTGTGGCAGCAATCTTAGTGTCCACTATCTTTTCAATTTGCTCCCTCTTCTTTCGTGGCAATGTACTTGTGAAGTCTCTCAATGTAATGTCCCTACCAAGAAATTTTGACAAACTTGCGAATTTCTCAATTTTCTCCTCTGAGACATTTTGTCAAATAGTTTGGTGGGACATTGAACATTCAATATTTTTGAGTTTAATATTGAAGAACAACTTCAACTATCATTAATGATCATAGGTATATTCACAAACAGTTGTCATGCATTGAACAAGTCATTGACATTTTCACAAACACTTTGCAATTATTGAGTAATTTCACAAAGAATTGTCCACTCAGATCTTATGTATGCTAATAAATATTCATACTGTTATTTGCTGATATAAATAAAAAATACATAGAATATTGTAAATTAATTTCTGACCTCAAAGTAATGCCATGATGTTGCTGCTGTAGGTGGGCACAAAAAACAGATCTAAATCATAAATATTTCTCAATTTCTACCAAATCTTCTGTACTTGATTATTCAGTTATATTTACTTCTCATACAACTATTATCATTCTCAAAATGAATATAAAGCTGCAGGGTATTGATCTGCCTTTATTGCTGGCTGCTATAGACATTAACAAAGGAGTTGATAGTGAAAAATCCAAACCAAAATTGTCTATATGTGTAATGTCCCTATTAGGAATTATACTAGCTTTATCCCAAATAAATTAATAATCAATTTCCCAAGCAATAAAAGAATTAGAAGGTACCTTGGATTGATTTAATCCCTGCAAACAAGTTAGAGATCAATTACAATAATAACTTAACAAGTAGAGTATCATGATTGAACATTAGTAAATCCATAGTAAATTTGATAATCCAATTATTACTTTATCCTAGGGATCCTGAACCATGAGGAACATGGAAGAGAGTAACCTGATGGGGTGTCTTAACCTTTCTAGGCCCAAGGACAGATATACCATCCTCCTTGGCCTCATGTGGCGCATGCCATTCATATGGGGTGGCACACCTAGTGAAGAACTCCCTCATCTTGCCATCCTTTCCCATTTTCCTCATGACTGATCTCTTTATATTGTTACCCATGATAGGGGAGTGAGATTGCAAAGGGTGTCTTGGTAGCCAGCTCTCTAAGCCCAAAGGCAATACCCTTTTTAACAAAGGCAGTGCCCCCTTGGCCCATGTGGGCTCATCTTGTCCCCCCCTTGCGTGGCGTGCCTAGAAGAGGGCCCACTCACTGTGCCCCTTTAGCAATTCTCCCTCCTCCATCATGGTGAATATATATATATATATATATAGCAAGTTAATCAAACTCATATATTTGCAACAGTTACATCAGGAATACATAATGAATTAAGAGTGTGCCATCTTAAGAAATGATAATATACATGAATTATTGACCCTATTTACACAAATTATATCATAAATATTCTACTATATTAACTCACAATGCTGCAGACATAAGATAATAAAGACAACTGTGACTATCTTAACTCAAAATGCTGTAGACATAAGATAATAAAGACAACTGTGATCTTATTTGCTGATTGATCCTTTTTTTATCTTCCTTTCAATCGATGGTCATCTGTCTTGAAACTGACCACCTTTAATACCCCTGATCTGGTGAAAAGACACAGTCTTTCCTTGTATCTTCTGACTGGGACGTGTCTCTTAGTTAATCGCTGTCCCTTGGGGTAAATGCAATCGGTGTCTAAACTTTATTAAATTGAGTCGCTGCATTTGAATTACCATCGCTGTATTATTGTCTTTAGGAATCAGTGCATTATTTGGGTTCAATTATAGTGATCGCTGCCTTAGCATTTATTAATGCTTGGTGCTTATTATTTCTTTATTTAATTATTTGCTTCTTGTGAGTATTTATTATTATAATAATTGTGATTAATAATATCACTGCTCTATTTTATAATTATAAAATTATCTGTGATAATTGTAAGTATATTAATTTTTTAAATTGCAGTTATTTATATATATATATTTTTGATATTTAGTTATTTGTATTTCAACACTTCATGTTTTTGTATTACGATTCCGGGTCCATGATAGGCTTGCACAAACTAGGGTTATCAATCTTGAACAAAAGAAAAACTATGAGTAAATCATCTCAAATAATGCACAAGTGATGGTATGGCCAAGTAAAGGGTAGGTATGGCCTCTACCAAGAAAAAACTTCTCCAATCGCTCGACTATCACCTCAACTCCAGCAACGCTAAAAACTAAAAGCATTTTCACCATCAATTTGCAATTCAAAACTTTGAAAAATCTTCATCTTGGCAACCCAAAATCTGAAAAGTTTTTCTCTTTAGCACAATGGTGATCTTTGAATGAAATCACAATCTAGCTAGGGATTGTCTTTCAAATCCAAAACTAGAAACCTTAAGAGTGTTTTCATCCTCTAAAGATTGTGGAAGAACTTGCAAGTTCAATCTGACAACATAACATTATCATTCTCAAAACCTATCTCAAAATGAGCCCCAACAACTCTTATATAGCTTTTTGGAGGGAATTTATACAATTTAAAAATATAATGATTCACTTTATTACCCTCACAAAGAAATTTTTGAAATAATAATAATATTTCACGTGCAAAGGCTCCCTTTTCTAGGCGTTCAACTTTAAAACACTTAATTACCTTCCCAACGAGATATTACACTAAGTTGTTCTTTGATTATTTCTCAACATTAGACAACATTAGTGAAATATTAATTAATAACTCAATAACTCACCCAAGTTGCGGAAAGCATTGAAACTACATCGGAATCAAACTCTAATCATACCAACATGATTTTGAAGACTTGGAATGAGGATCAGCGTCAATTGGGGCACTTACTTGAAGTAGACAATCTCTCCAAGAAGTTTGGAGAAGCCACCAAAATTCGGAATTCACTTTAGAAAGTGTCATACTAAACTATACTGCCTACTAAAATCATTTCCAAGAAGCAAAGTCATTGCTAATGAACCTTGAGAACTCCAGGAAGTTTGGATTTCTTCCAACACACCCCAAGTTGCTTCGGGAAAATTCAGAAATTGGACAAAAGCTCACAAATAAATTTTGCTAAAAATGGGAACATCATAGTCCTCCTTCCCTAGAATTGCTTGCCCTACAACTGATGAATCCTAAATTGTCAATGTGATTCTAGGATCTCAAACCAATCTAGGGGGTTTGTAAACTCTTCTATTTGATGCATTATATTGCAGCATAACTGTAAATAATGTTAAATTTAGTGATCAGATTAATGTACAGAATTTAATTCAAAAATCAGACACAATAACACAGCAGATACCCTGGGAAAACCCTCCTCTTGAGGGAGAAAAACCCAGCAACAATATATCACTTATATATTATTCAAGAATCAGCACTGTCTTGTACAATAAGGCCGAACTCAAGGCCAAGTAAGAGCATCAACTCTAGATGCAAAATACAGATTACAATCTGCTCTCCATGTATATCAAAATCTGCTCTTGGAAGAACTTCGACCTGCTCTTGAAGGAAATTGCACTTGGAGAAAATCGCAATCTGCTCTAAGATATAATTCGCACTTGAATATAGGAATGAATCGAACTTGCTTGATGTCTAAATGAGAACAAATGATCTTGTATTTATACATTGCTTGGGAGAGGTCGCACCTCTTCAAGAACAAGGTCGGCCACAAGGAGAATAAATACAAATTAAATAATTCACTTATCAAGTCGGCCAAGATATGATAAACAATTAAATGAAGTAAGGCGCATCTTCTCATAACAACATATAAATTAAATAGCTGGAAGCTATCATTTAATTTGATAGGCTGGAAGGAATCGTACGAAGCTGTATTTATCATCAACACTCCCTCTCAGCTAGGGAGAGAACTTCCAGCTGCACAAGACATATCACCTCAACGTGATGTCTACCACATTGGCTACAACCAAATGTGAAAAGAAGAATATCACCTCATCGTGATATTAGATATCACCTCAACATGATATCAACCATAATGGCTACAACTATACTATGGTGTGTACAAGTGTTCATCACTTACGTGATGTCACCTCAACATGACATTCACAGAAGTACAAGATGTGTCATGCAGTCACACACATGACATCCACCATGACTCAGCTCAGAGGGTGGAAACAAGGGATTTCACCTCAAATCTCAAAGAGAAATGCATTAGCAAGGGCTTGCACCTCAAATTCCTCCATCTTAGAGGAAAATGCATTTAACAAAGGGATTTCCTCAAACTTCTCTCACAAAGAACTCATTAAACAAGGCTCAGCGTCACGAGACTCTTTCTCGATCCAAGGCTGGATTCTCCACCATACCAAGCTTATCACCACAATTACACAAACTTCATCACGGAGAGGCTTGGTAAAGTCTGCGATGCTGCTCATCGATCAGCGATATACCTCAAGCTATAGCCTTGGTAGTACCCTTATCTCTAATAATGGTACTTGATCTCAGCTTATGCTTGAGTTGTCGTGGAACACCCGAGTTGACGAGGAAGCTTCCGCGCAGCTACGATTATCACAATGAATGATAGTAGGCTTCATTGATTGTCCAAACAATGTCACGCAAAGGAGCTTACGAAGCCACACTACTTCGGTGCCATACAAGCTGCAATGTATTACGCCTCTGCTATACTCGAAGTACCCACGGATGATTGCTTCACCAACAGGATGTCATAAGCGGGCAAATTGAAGCAACAACCAGAGGTGCTCTTCCGATCTGTGACACACCCTGCCCAATCAGAATCAGTATAACCATGTAACTCCAAGTCAGCATCTGAAGTATATCTCAACCCATATCCAACTGTGCCACGCAAGTATCTTAGGATATGTTTAGCTACAACAAGATGTATCTATCTCGGTTCACACACGAACTGGCTAAGTGCACTCACAGGATAACAAATATTAGGTCTAGTGTTAACTAGATACATCGAGGACCCAATCAGTTGTTTGTACAATGTAGGATCCACCAAGTCTGAACTAGCTGCAACCTCCTTCAATTTATGTAGGTTGGTCTCCATGGGTGTAAACATGGATTTGCAATCCATCATACCAAATCTCTTAAGTATATCAATGGTGTACTTTCCTTGACTTAGAATCATCTCATCTGGTTTCTACTAGACTTCTAATCCAAGAAAGTAATGCATGAGCCCAAGGTCCTTCATCTCAAATTCAAAAGCCAACTCCTTCTTACACTTGAGAATCAAGTGATCTTCTCCAGTAAGGATCAAATCAGCAACATATAAAACCAAAATCAATGCATCACCATCAACTACCTTAAAGTATAGATTAGAGTCAGCATCATTCTTCAAGAAGCCCAAACTTGATAGGTAATGATCAATCCTTTCGTACCATACACGAGGAGTCTGCTTAAGACCATACAAGGCCTTCTTCAGCTTGCAAACATGAGATTCCTTTCCATGTACCTTGAACCCATCAAGTTGCTCGATGTAAACTTCTTCCTCTATCACACCATTTAGAAAGGTTGTCTTCACATCCATTTGATGAATCTTCGATCCTCTAGTGCAACAATGGAAATGATGGAATAGTTGACATAGGTGTAGCGAACGAGGAGCAAATGTTTCTTCATAATCAATCCCCTCTTTACGTGAAAACCGAGCCACAAATCTTTCATGTGCTACTCTATGCTCCCATCGGCTGCATTATTTAATCTTGAAAGAGCCATTTGAAGATACCACAAATGTGCCTTCGAGTCTAGGAACAATGTCCCAAACATCATTCTTGAGGGAATTGATTGGTGCTCCTCTGTCATAGCATCTTTCCAAACTTGTTGGTGGAAGCTTCCTCTACACTAAATTTCGGACTCAATAATCGACTCATCAAGGCAACTTATAAGCGGAGAACTTATGTGGCCTTTTACTTTCTCTGAATGTTCCTCTAGGAGCTACAAATCTCTCAGCCTCTTGCATAGTTTGTCTAGCTCAAAGAGGTCTCTTTCTTCTAAGCACAATATTGGTAGGCCCATCAGTAGGTTCCAAGGGCTCAACTTGATCAACATCTTCCTTTGGTTCGTAAGTCTCCCTCCGAATCTCAGGAGTATGGTCAACTTCCATATCCTGAGGAGACTCTTCATTATCGATCTCCATATGAATGCCCTTGGATCTCCTGAATGCAACATCTTCCTCAAATGTGACATCCCTACTGATCTCGATCAACTTCTGTCCTGGAATGTATATTTTGTAGGCTTTTTGGAGTCTGCGTTGTAATACAAAAAGATTCCCTTCTTGCTAGAAACCAACTTAGTTCTCTTCTCTTTGGAACGCCGAACATAGGCAGGACATCCGAATCCTCAAATGATAACCTCGGGCTTCCTTCCACCTTAAAAGCTTCTTTAGAGTCATATTCTCCAAGATCTTGAGGACTTCTATTGCAGAACATATCTTCTGCGATCTGGAAGCTTCAACCCATAAGAAGGTTTGTAGATCCTGGTCATGAATCATGACTTTTGCTGCTTCCACGATTGTCCTATTCTTTCTTTCTGCAACACCATTCTATTGAGGATTATAGGGAACACAGAACCCCCTCTTAATCCCTGCATCAATACAAAAATCTCGAAAGCAACTAGAGGTGTATTCTCCTCCATTGTCAGATCTGAGGACCTTAATTCTTTTACCAAAAAGATTCTCTACCAAAGCTTTGAACTCTTTAAACCTTCCTAACACTTCCTCAGATTCTTTAGATTTCAAAAAATAAATCCAAGTCTTCCTAGAGTGGTCATCAATAAACAAAACATAATACAAGAATCCACTCGAAGACGGGACAGACATAGGTCCACACAAATCAGAATGAATAAGGTCTAAAATGCACTTAGATCTATTTTCTCTACTATGGAAAGGGGCTTTTGAATTCTTACCCATAGCGCATCCCTTGCAAGTTCCTTCATGCTCCTGATTGAACTTGGGAAGTCCTGTGACCATCTTCTCCATGATAGGTAAGGCTCGGAAGTGGAGGTGCGCCAATCTTCGATGCCATAGATCACATAGACTTGAAGAATCATGGGCTTAAGCTTGCTTAGAGGAGTGCGTGCAGCGAATACTGTAAAGACTTTCATGTCTAACTCCAATTACTTGAGCATCCTTGAAGCTAGAGTTCTTCATCCACACTAGAACTTTGCCTTTGGAGAAGGCAACTTGATATCCTTTATCTTCCAAGGCTGAAATTGAAATGAGATTACGCTTGATTCTTGGAACATAAAGTACATTGCTCAATTGAAGTGTGATGCCGAAATCCAAATGGAGTGTGGAGGTCCCAATTCCTTTCACAGAGTAGCTAGCATCATCTCCAATGATGATGACTTACATTTGAAAATCCTTTTCCACCAAACTTTGATAGGTGCTCCTTAAAACGGTGATGTGTCACCGGCACACCAGCGTAGATCGAAAGCCAAGTGTTGAGGTGTGGTGGAATTTACCTTTGCTTGACAATGCGAATTAGAACAAATATTCATTAGATCCTTTTTGTGGAGAAGCATGATCAACATCGCAATGGGTGGCATTGTAGAAGAGAAAGAAAAAGAAGCACTTTAGGTCTAGTTGGACAATGCTTAGCAAAGTGCCCAAACTTATCACACCTAAAGCATTGAATCTTGGACATGTCTCTCTTCTTCTTGGAGGGAGGTGCATCATCATTTCCCTTATCTCGATTCCTCTTGAAAAATCCTTGCCTTCCATCTTTTCCTTTATTCTTTGAAGCATGGGAGGCGAGAACATGAATGTCTTCATTCTTTGAACTTTGACCAACGCCTCTTGCCAACAACCTTGATTCTTCTTGAATGCAATCTGATCTTAGGCGATCAAACTTAGGCAATTTTGATCTTGCACTGATTCCCTGAATGTAGGATTCCCAAGACAAAGGTAGACCATTGAGAGCAAGCATAGTCAAATCTTTGTCATCAACCATATGCCCGATTGTCGAGAGCTGATCTCTCAAATCTGAAATCCTCATGAAGTATGCAATCATTGATTCTCCTTCGCCATCTTCACATGGGTGTAGTTATTTGCTTGATTAAGTGCTTTCGGCTGGTATTGTTGATTTCGTACATTTCTTCCAATGTTTTGAACATATCTCTTGCTGTCTTCAACTTAGAGACGATAGGAACAATGTGATCTTTAACGGAATCAACCAATATCTTCATTGCCTTAATATCTTTCTTCACCCATTGCAACTTCTCTTCTTCCTCCTCAGGTTCAGGAACACTGGACTCTACAAACTCACCCAAGTCATTTTCACGCAAGGTAAGCATGATCCTAAATCTCCATGATGTGAAGTTTGATGCTCCCTCGAGTCTATCCTCAATCTTCAAACCGTTCACCATCTTGACTAAAGAGAAAAATGAACAAAGAAGAGAATAGAGTATCGCTGTTTAGGAATAAATCTGATCACGATCCTCTCAAACCCGCTCTGATACCATGTTAAATTTAGTGATCAGAATATGTGCACAAAATTAATTAAAAATCGAACCACGAGAACACAGCAGATACCTTGGGAAAACCCTCCTCTTGAGGGAGAAAAACCCAACAACAATATATCACTTATATATTATTCAAGAATCAACACTGTCTTGTACAATAAGGCCGAACTTAAGGCCAAGTAAGAGCGCCAACTCTAGATGCAAAATACAGATTACAATCTGCTTTCCTTATATATCAAAATCTGCTCTTGAAAGAACTTTGACTTGCTCTTGAAGGAAATTGCACTTGGAGAAAAGCGCAATCTGCTCTAAGATAAAATTCACACTTGAATATAGGAATGAATCGAACTTGCTTGATGTCTAAATGAGAACAAATGATCTTGTATTTATACATTGCTTGGGAGAGGTCGCACCTCTTCAAGAACAAGGTCGGCCACAAGGAGAATAAATTACAAATTAAATAATTCACTTATCAAGTCGGCCAAGATATGATAAACAATTAAATGAAGTGAGGCACATCTTCTCATAACAACATATAAATTAAATAGCTGGAAGCTATCATTTAATTTAATAGGCTGGAAGGAATCGTACGAAGCTGTATTTATCATCAACAAATAAAACCTCCTTCATTCTTCCTGCAAAAAGAGCAACAAAAGTCTGCAAGATTTCAATGAGCTCCTTGAAAATTTGTCCTCCTTTATCATGAATCCATTTCACCATTTGGATAAATTCGAGAAAGTTAATGTTAACTCTCTCATTTTTAACTTGCACTCCAACATAATGGTTATAACTGTATGGTGGTGGTTTGCTATCCAAACCACAAATGCAAACTGTAGACAAAAAATGACAATTATTTGGTGCCTGAATTCCCATCCAATTTAAAATTTGGTTAGTAGAAATACTCATCCTCTTATTCTGAAACCATAAACTAACCTTTTCATTTGATTGAATGGTCTGTAAATGCATGAACTTGCAGCTGTTCAAGTCTGAAACCAACAACTTACAATTTTGATTTTCTCAAAGTTAGCACCTTGGAAGTGGAACAACTGCAGCAAAACTGAAAATCTTTAGCAAAAATGAGAAATCTGATCATTCCATCAGCTGAAAACACCTTTCCAAGAGTCACCAACTTAGCAAACCTCCAATTTTACTTAAAATTTTTCTCAAATCAACTTGTAAGCATACAAATGGAGTCATATGATAGCTGTTTGTAAAGTGAACAGCAGCATAAATTTTGAAGTTTTGATCCTCAACTTCCCATGGTACATTCCTTCCATCATTATTATTCTCCAGCAACCCTTGATGATGACTTTTTGCATAGATACTCACCCAAAGAATAGCTCCACCATGTTGATGCTGAGCTACTCTAATCTTCATGTGGACTTCATCTAGAGATCGTTTGATGATGCTTGAAGTTTCAACACTAGAATTAATGCCCTCAAAACAACCAATCTCAACATCATGACCATACTCCTCTCCTTGTGGTAATTCCTCAAATTCCATCATGCCATGATGATTTAATTCATTATGATTCACAATAGAGAGAAAACCATCATGAGAAAGTTGTTCTTCCCCCAAACTCTCAACATGCATCACAAAAAGCGATTATGAAATACTAATTCTTCATTCATGTTAAAAAGGGGATTACCAAAAGATTGGAAGATGTTCACATCCACTTGTTCATGCCAATCTTCCTCATGTCTTGACTTTGTTTCCTACCCTTGATGGGACATTCTCTACATCTTCTTGCATGAGTCAACACGAGATCCTCCTTTGGACATTCCTCTTAATACAATCTTCCTTCGCCCATCTTGGAATTTTAGCTCCATTGATTTCAAGTTCAAAGTCATCTCACCAAAGGAACGAAGCCATTACATACCAAGAACAACATCGGTACCTCTAGTACTCACGACATAGAAATCATCATTGACTGCGAAGTTGCTCAATAGTAGATTCAAATGTGGAATCCTCCTTGAGCAAGATATAGTGAACCCATCAATAAGCATGACTCTAAAATCTCCAAATTTTTCAGTCTTGAGCCCTCTTCGTGCTACAACTTCTTCATCAATGAAATTGTGTGTAGCACTGGTATCAATAAGAGCAACAATTTTCTGTTCTTTCAACATCCCTCGAACCCTGGAAGAATCATTCTTTTGTAGACTTGAGAGCCTAGCAAGGGTACCTCCACTTTCCCTTTCTTCCTTAGACTCTTCTGATGATTCTTCTTCCTCACCTTTCTCTTTTTTAGCTTGTGGAGCTTCCTCTAATGCCTAATTAACTTGGTGCTACTGGTTATGCACACGGCTTAATGGACTTGAGGATCCCTAGACTAAGTAGTTCATTATTCACAAGAGGGCTGCATTAAATCATCAACTAGGGAGTTGTAAAACTTCAAATAATGTTGACAATGTATATGCATTCATGGATTTTGGACATCCTATATCGACTGAGTATAGGCAAATAAACACATGAAAATACAGTAAAAGCTTTCAATCAGAATAAACTGCTACTTCTCAAAACAAAGTAAAGGAATACAAATAACTACCTTTGCTACGGGTACCTAATGCTTAAGACTATAACCATTAACCATTATACTGCAGTATGTCCTATCTTAGTTAACCTCCAGAGGATGAAACATGTTGTACCCCAAAATTAAAATTTTTGTTACACTTAGACATTTTGAAGAAATGAGTAAAAGTCTTGTTAAATTCAATCAAAAAGGTCAAAATTTGGGTGTGCATGTCTTGCATGAGGGGTTAAAACACAAAATTTTCCAAAATGTAACTGATCTGGGTCTCTTTTGCTTAATCTACAAAACCGGATCGGTTTCATCCTACCTTTTAAGGCCGTATTTTAGAA
>VDFB02284457.1:0-12484 GCA_007258455.2 Sequoia sempervirens
AATAATCCTTGCAACTCAATACTGTTGCAAATGCTACAATACAAAAATATCAACAAAAACCCTAACCCTTAGCCTTTTATCAAGACCTATGTCGATTACAAAATAGGGTTTTTTATTTCAGCCAATAGAAAAAATTAACTCACGATGCCTTTATAAAATAGAAAAATCACGAGAGGTTTCGGGGGTGTTGCCCCTTGACCCTGCCCTGTATCGTGATAGGGAGCACGCCAAGGGCACTACCCCTAGACCCCACAAGGGGCGTTGCCCCTTGACCCCGTCTTGGGGGCATTGCCCCCAAACCCCCATTAAATAATTTGGGGGGAAACCGCGCCAATAATAGTGGGAACAATTTAACCTCAAAGTTTGATTAGGCTCCATATACCAAAAATCTCCCAAAACCGTGTCGATAAAAGTGGGGAAAATTTAACCTCTGAGTCTGATTAGGCTCCATATACCAACAAACTCCCACTTGGAGACTGATCAGACTCCACCCCATATCATCTCCCACTTAGAGACTGATCATAACACTGCTGACCCTATAGCTCCCACTAGAAATAAGCACCCTGGACCCTATTGTTCTGATTTTATTATTTCCAGTCTTGAAGACCAACTGAAGCTAAAGAGGATCTCAGCTTCTCCCTTGGAATTTCCTTTGTAAGAATATATGCTAGATTGTCATTTGTATGTATCTTTTCTAGCTTTAATTATCCATCATCCAACACCGACCGAATGAAGTGATACCTCAACTATATGTGTTTGGTCTTTGAATGCAAGGAAAAATTCTTTGCAAGATGTATGGCACTCTGGCTATCCGTAAACAAATAACTATTGGGTTGTTGTTTTCCCAATTCCTCCATGAAATATTGCAGCCATATCATCTCCTTACTTGCCTTTGTTGCATCTACATACTCTGCCTCCATGGTGGCTAAAACAACCACCTTTTGCAACTGTGAGATCCAACTTACTGCTATCCCACCTACAGTAAAGACATAACCTATAGTACTCCGCCTGGTATTAATATCCCCTGCAACCCCCAAAACATAAATGTTTATTGGATGTAACTCTCAAATACTTGAGAACCCATTTTACTACATTTCAATGCTCCAATGCGTGATTACTCATATACCTGCTTACGACTCCAACAACATGTTCAATATCTGATCTCATGCATACCATGTCATACATTAAACTTCCTACAGCTGAAGCATATGGTACCTTGGACATTTTTTCTTCCTCCTCTTGTGTCTTTGGACACATCTCCTTAGTCAATTTAAAATGACTAGGCAAAGGTGTGTTGTCAGCTTTTGCATTCTCCATTTGGAATCTCTGCAATACCTTTCCAACATAATCAGCCTAAGATAGAGTCAATTTTTTGTTTTTCCTATCTCTGCAAATTCTCATACCAAGGATTTGTTTTATTGCCCCCAAATCCTTCATAGCAAATGATTTTTCTAATTGTTGTTTTAACTCACTTATGTGATCCATGTTACACCCCGCTACAAGCATGTCATCAACATATAAACACAAAATAATGTAGTTTTCATTATCCAGCCTCTTAAAATAAACACAATGGTCAGAATTACACCTGTTGTAGCCTTGCTCAGCCATAAAATGATCAAATTTCAAGTACCATTGTCGAGGTGCTTGTTTCAATCCATATAAACTCTTCTTCAATTTGCACACTAGTTTCTCCTCGCCTTTGACCTCAAATCCTTGGGGTTAGTCCATATATATCTCCTCCAAATCACCATGGAGAAAGGCGGTTTTCACATCTATCTATTCCAAATGCAAATATTCAACAACCACAATACTTAAAACAATATGAATAGAAGTGATCTTAACAACCGGAGAAAAAATATCAGCAAAATCAATTCCCTTTTTCTATGCAAATCCTTTTACAACTAACCTGGCTTTAAATCTGTTCTTACCTCCATCTTCCTCTTTCATCCTATAAACCCATTTTTTTGGTAAAGCCTTTTTACTTGCAAGCAACTTGCATAATTCCCAAGTTTGATTTTTCAGCAAGGAGTCCATTTCTTCTTCCATTGCATGCTCCCACTGAACCTTTGTATCCACCTGCATAGCTTAGCCATGTTGACCATCTAACATTCATTGGAGTTTGTGGTGTTTCTTGTTATTGTTGCAGAGCATGAGGAACCATTGGAACATTACTATCTAGAGTATCATCCAACACCACAAAATCCTTTTTCTTTCTTCTCATGTTGCTACAACTGATCTTTGTACAACACCTTCTCATTGAATAAAACATCCTTGCTTCTCACAATTTTTAGATTTTCAACATCCCAAAGCCTATAACCAAATTCATCAATGCCATATCCAACAAAGATACACTTTTTGATTTTGCATCCAGATTGGTTCTATTTTCATAATCTACATGTGCAAATGCTTCACATCTGAAGGTTTTGAGAAAAGAATAACTCACCTTCTTACCTTTCCATGCTTCCTCTGGAATACCGCAACCCAAAGGAACTGAAGGACCTCTATTAATTAAATATACAATGACATTGATAGCCTCTGCCCACATGTTTAAAGTCAGCCCAACATGCAATATCATGCTCCTTGCATGCTCCATTATTGTCCTATTCATGTGCTCAACCACTCCATTTTCTTGTGGAGTCCCTGGAACCATTTTCTTCCTATGAATTCCATTAAAGGAACAATAATCCTCAAATTCTTTGTTACAATACTCACCACCATTATCAGATCTACGACATTTTAATCTTTTAACTATCTCATTCTCAACCAAGCTTCTCCATTTCTTAAATGTTTCAAATACATCAGATTTCTTCTTAAGGAAATAAATCCAAACCTTCCTAGTTGCATCATCTTTGAATGTAACATAATACCAAGAGCCAGCGAGAGAAGATACCTGAGCCGATCCCCATACATCTGTATGCACAAGCTCCAACTTTTCATCTTTCTTTTGCTTCCCATCCTTGAGAAAACTAAATCTCTTTTGTTTGCCATACACACAACTTTCACAAAAATCCATATTAATGCATTTCAGACCTGATAAAAATTTCTTAGAATGAAGTACCTTCATACCTTTTTCACTCATATTCCCAAGTTTGTTATGCCATAGTGTTGTCTTAGAACCTGCAACAACTATTTTAATCTCTTCCTGCGAACCCACAACAACTATTCCTAAACCTGTTTGTGTTTTCTCTGAAAAAACTAAAGTAGAAGGAACAGTATGACTTGTACAAAGATATAAGTTGCCTACTTTCACACCTTTTGCTACTACTAAGGCACCTTTTGAAACCTTCCAATTTTTATCATTAAAAGTAACTATGCAACCTTCATCGCCTAGGTACCCTACTGAAATTAAATTTCTACTCAGCCTTGGAATGTGCCTTACCTCTTGTAGTAGCCAATGATTCCCATTCTATAACTTAATTTTAATTCTTCACTTTCCAACAATCTGATAGGGTTCATTATCTCCCAAATAAACCAGTCCAAAATCCCCTTAGACATAATCAAGAAAATAACTTCTATGGGGCGTAGCATGAAATGAGGCCCCTAAATCTAAAACCCATGAATCGTCAGCATTATCAAGGGAAAGAAGCAAAGAATCCTCATCAGATTTGTTACTTACCACAATTGCCTCTTTACTTCCTTTCTTTATGTCTCCTTTATTTTTTCGAGACCAACAATCTTTCTTTAAATGACCGGGCTTACCACAGTACTAGTAATCCCTCTTGTCTTTAGATTGGGACCTTTCATCCTTTGATTTTCCTCATGACTTCCCATGACTTCTAGAATTGTTTCCTCTCTCCTTTGTTCTGCCCCTACTTTTTACATTTAAAACACTCCCTGATGTGGATGTTTCATCTGAGCTTTTCCTACGAATTTCCTCGCTCAAAATAACACCAACATCATCAAATTTCAATGTATTTGAACTAGAAATAGAATTGCTAACAGCCATTACCAAGCTATTCTAGCTTTTAGGTAGAGAGCACAGAATCAAAAGAGCCCTAACTTCTTCATCAAAGTTTACATTTATAGAAATTAATTGACTGGTAACTGTATTAAATTCATTTAAATGATCAACAACTGACCCACCCTCTCCCATTTTCATATTAAATAAATTCTTCATAAGAAATACCTTATTCAAAGCGGAAGGGTTTTCATATAACTTCTCCAAGGTTTCCATCAACTCTTGAGTTGTATTTGTTATTGTAATATTGAATTCCATTGATTATGTTAGGCATAAAAGAATGGCTCCTAGTGCCTTTCTATCTAGAAGATTTCATTCCTCATCACTCATTGTTGCCAGTTTCGTGGTTGTTCCTTCCAATAGCCTCCATAAATCCTTCTGATAGAGATAATCCTCCATCTGCATCTTCCATAACTGATAGTTCTTCCCATTGAATTTATCTAACTTCAATTTACCCTCACCCACCATTGCTCCCACTTAACCATGAGACTCCCACTCAACTGTGAGACTTTCCTGTAGATGATAATGAAACACAACTTGCTCTAATACCACTTGTTAGGAATTGCATGCAGAAAATATCAATTAAATGCAAATAAAGATTAAACAGAGGAATGAAAAACACAAAAATAGTAATAGCGAGAGAGACAATATTTAATGTGGTTCACCCAAACTCAGGCTACATCCAACAACAAAGAGTCCAATATTATTATCCAGTAAATAAAACCGATTACAACCAGTAATCCTTGCAACTCAATACCATTGCAAATGCTACAATACAAAAATATCAATGGAAACCCTAACCCTTAGCCTTTATCAAGACTTATGTTAGTTACAAAATAGGATTTTTTATGTTGGCCAATAGAAAAAATAAACTCCCGACACCTTTATAAAATAGCAAAAATCATGAGAGGTTTCAGGGACATTGCCCCTCAACCCTGCCCTGTATCATGACATGGAGCACGCCAGGGGCATTGCCCCTTGACCACGTCTTGGGGGCACTGCCCCCAAACCCCCGTTAAATAACTTGGGGGGAAACTGTGCCAATAAAAGTGGGGAAAATTTAACCTTCAAGTCTGATTAAGCTCCATATACCAATAATCTCCCAAAATTGTGCCAATCAAAGTGAGGAAAATTTAACTTTCGAGTCTTATTAGGATCCATATACCAAAAGAATACACACACAAGTATTTTAATCTTGTTTTCATTCAAATCCGATGACTTCTCATGTTCCATTTTGATAGAGGCCCTCAAAGAGGAACTATGGAATTTAGGAGTCAAGCTGGGCTTTCTAGATGTATGGAAGCTGCACATAGAAGGTAGTAGTAGATTTACTACCCCTTATCTTTTGCATGACTTTGGTTCTGAAATAGAATAGGTACATTTTGTATCTTCACAACTCCCATTTACCCAGCATGGTAGGAAAACTCTATGGATTCTCAAAGTCATTTTTTTGGTAATATGGTCTAGATTCCATAGCTGCCACTACTAGATTGGAAACAATTGTCTTATTTTGGGTTGCTCTGGTGCATTAGATTGAGCATATTATAAATGTAGAAGCATATTTGAGATCCCAAGATCCAAACCATGGTTGGCAAGCCTTGTGGTTTGAGAATATGGTATAAGAAATGCTCTTCCACAGTCGCCAGTAGTAGCTTGTAATCAATTGTGTTTGATGTAAAGTAACATGTGTCATTTATACAAAACAAGATCTTGCATGCTCTACTCATCTTTAAAAAGCTATGTAATAATGCAACATTGTAAGCTAGTGGTAATAAAATAAATGGTTGTGTTATTCTTCGATATTCATTTAGAGTAAAGAATTATTTTGTGTTTTTAGTGTCTATTCAAATTATACAAGTAATGTAAATGGAATGAAATATTTAATAAATTTAGAGAAATCAGATTTTTTTCCTTCAAGAGATTAAGTATTATCTATTTATGAAATATTTTCAAGTAGATTTAAAACATATAGCACTACAAATGAAAAAAGAAAGTTGTCATAAAATTGACAAAAAACACTAAAAGTTGTCACTCTTGCTAGGGTTTTTTGAAATGTTATTGATTTCTAATTTGTCGTTGACCTGCTCCCCCAGTTCCCGATATCATTAGTCATTTTATTAAGTCCTTTGCAATGTTAAGTTACTATCCCCTTGGCCTTGATGTCAATCAATGTCTTGCTTTTAAAGAGATTATGCGAGTCTGTAGGATGCTTCAAGTAGATCTATATTTGACTCATGAAATCGCAGAATGAACACATGGACTCATCTCAATGACTCCATTAGGATTGTGTATCCTAGCGCCACTAAAGTTTAAAACAAATTTAGAACACATGTTTATTGTTTATATAATAAATTACTCAATTGTTCAATGAACATTTGATGGATGGTTGTAGTTTCATTCCAAAATGAAATGCATAGAGCGCAAGGCTTGCAAACTCAAATCTCCGAAATCACCCTACAACCATTATATTTACAAAGATCAATGGTTGAGAATTTGTTTGAGAATTTTTTTTCTAAGTGTCCTATGGAAATGTAATGTACTAATTTTTTAGTTTGGAGGCAACACATTGATGTTTCATTCACTTTAATATTTGAAAAAAAAAGTGAACTTTCTACTGCTATGTGATTTTATTTTTAAGTGATAGAGTCAGCACACAAGGAGATTTCATATTTCTCATTGCAGTGCACTAGGGATATTTTGGGTTCCAATAAATCTAGTCCACACCTGTTATTATTAATATTTTCACAAATAAAAATCTGGGTAAGTGAAAGACAAAATCCCTATGGCTATGTTTCATCGTTTCTTAAAATCTTATTTTGTCAAACTTTGATGTTTGGGTTTAGGGTCGAGAGACTTACAAAAAATTAAGGAGGACTAAGAGGTAATTCACAATTTCACACTGTACAAGCATGTCTACCAACACTAGCATACCAAACAAAGTTGGTGGGAAAGGCAGAGCAAAATCGGATAAAAAATACATTATGCTAGATTGCTTAAAACCCCAAGTTTCACTTATCAATACCATGATATTTATGATCCTAAAATATATGGTATGCTTACCTCATAACTTATATTTTAATCTAAGAATAAGGTTGCAAACCAAATGAAAAATAATATTTGTAGTGCACCGTAGGTAAGTGGATTAGGGTGCATGATGTTACATGAGGTTTTCCCTTGCCCAAAATTTATCATGATTTGTGCCCATGATTATGATGATAACAAAAGAGTAATTGTTAATAAAGATATTAAAGAAGAATTGTTATCCATTAATGCAGAAGAATTTGGAAAAGTGTTGGGGTTTATAACTAAAGAAATTGGAAACATCCACATTGACCTAGAAAATTTTGCTAGTGATTATGAAGCAGTGGATGAAATGGACAAAAATAATTTCCTAAATAAAATAGTTCAAGATAGAAACAAATTGAAAGGTAATCATAAGCCTCCTTATGATTTTGATATTTTTAAATCATGGGTTCAGGATACTATTTCCATGCTAGCATTTTACCACAGGCTAGATAGAAATTGGGAAGTGGGTGCAAGCCTCCTTGAAATGGTATATAATATCCATTATGTTGTTCCAACTGTCAAATATAACTTTATTGAGCACATTGTAGAATCCATTCATAAACAATTTTTAATGATTAAAGGATGTCCACACTCAAAGTCCACTAAGACATTCAAGTTCACAACCTACTTGTGCTATTTTTTTCTATTCAAATTTAATGGAATGTTTCAGAACAACAAGCTTCAAATTTAGCCATATAGGAATGTTGAGGAAAAGAAAATGGATCCTATATATGAGAGGACCACTAAGATAAGGATTCATGATTCTCGATGGAAATACAATCTTTTGTAGACTACTTTTTGCTCCATTGCATCAAGCAATTACAAATACTCCAATGCCTAGATTTCCTATGTCATGTAGAAATTGCATTAAACTAGGAAAAGAAATAGAATTGGTTGATTGGTACTTAATGGAAGAATATATTGTGCTAAGGATTTATGGATCAGGAGTAGAGCCATACAAACTTCCAATACTTGTGATAGAAAGGGTTTTTGCATTAGAGTATGTTAGGCATATGCAAAGTACTAATGAACTGCCACAGTCAGCAGTGTGGTGTATCAATGAACATAGTCCCATTAATGTTATAAAATCTGTCAGGATGCAGAATAATGGTGTCATCTTATTCATCAGATAATCAAATGATAAACTATATATGAACATGAATGCACACAGCTAGAAAAGTAGACACTAATTTGGTAGAGCAAAAGAGGGAAAAACCACAAGAATGCTAATTCTCAAATTATAAGCATGATTAAGGTGATTTTTGCAAAGGAGGCTCATGCAGGGTGCTCACAGGTGCAACAAATGCCAATGGGCTCCTTTGTATCTAAAACAATAGTGCAGTATATTAAAAGTGGTGATGATTCATCTACATATGCATGAATTCAGTTTCAGTTAAGAGCACAATTTCTATCTGTAGCAGATCTGGTTAAGAATCTTCTACACATATTCCTTGCATAACCTTCACACAACCTTCTACAAAAACAAATAAATCCTTCCTTCACACTCTTTTGTCTGTTCACACACTTGCACTCTTTTATATGCTCCCACACATTATACTTCTTCCTCTCTTCTTATTTCATTGAACAAAAATAACCTTTACTTATACCATTACAAGCCATCATAATCTGCTAGGTCGGCCAGACACAATTTTTTCATAGTCTTCCAAGTTGGCCATATATAAATTGAATTAGATCACCACAAAACATGTTGGCTTGAGATATTCAAAAATTCCTTGCACGCTAACACCTGACCCAAAAGATAGGTCGCACATAAAGATCTTCTTACCACATTACCAAGGGACCAAAAATAGGTCATACATAAGATAGCATAATTTCCAAAAGATAGAAAACTTTGAATTTCATGAAATATATTCTGGAGCCAATGAGAATTCCACAACCAAGACCAAATCTTGATTATCATAAATTTTAGTGTCAACTAGAGAACCATAATTTGACATACAAAAACTTGCAAGATGCTACATGAAGTTTCAGATAGCAAGGTTACCCAGAGTAAGCTTTAAGAACAACATCCAACATCAAAAGATTAGCCTTCATTATTCTGCATAAACTAACTTCCACAAATTCACCAAAAGAATTACTTCCATATCCAGAGCAAGTATAATATCCATACTATGTAAAATCATAAAATTCGATAGGATAGATCAAGTTTGTACATCATTCGGAGCACAACCTTCTAGATCCAAGGTTTTGACATCAATGACAATGATGTTAAATCATCTTCAACAACTTCTCAACAATCTCCAATTTTGGAATTGATGGTGAAACAACAAAAGCTCAAAAACATAAAACTCAAAACTACACACTCCAAGAACTCCCCCTTTGTTCAACAATTCAATACCTCTTTTTTATTTATGTTTCTCTTCATTTTTCTCCCCCTTTTTGCCATCAAAGGAAAAGTGTCAAAATTCAAACATTTAGGAACTCAAGTAAAAATAACACTTTTCACATGAAAATTTTTCTTGTACCTTTCTCTCACAATTGGAAGAATCCTCTTCCAAGCTAGCACTGCAAAAACTAGTCTAGCACTCATACTATCCAATATAGTCAACAACATAAATGAGGATGACCAGTCCTGAGACAAGCGCCATCATTCACAATCTTTTGCATCAAAAATTATCCCACAAAGATGATCCAATTGGACCTCAACAATTCCCTTGACCAACCAAAAAGTTCTAACCAAGTCTTCCCTCTCTCTCTCAACAATCAACAACTCCGCTTGCAACTTACCAACTCTTTTTCTTTTTTTTACATTTTCATCTTTGAAGAAATCAAAAATATTTTCAATATTATTCATCTCAGATTCAATAGCTTCAATTATGCTTCTAAAATCATCAATAGCAGTAGGCCACCGGAGACAATACCTATAGATGTCAGACATCTCCTTAAAGCATTATTTTGTCTCACCAATTTGGTAACAAGTTAGAAACATCTGAAACAGTAATACCCTTTTTAGCAGATAATCAACCAATGCATCATCAATTTTAAGCCTTCTGATTGGAGAGGTAGCACACCACATTTCACCAAACTTCTTCATATTACCTTCATCTAACATCGATTGAGTATCATCTAGATCGACAAAATCAGATCCACGCAAAAAAAATTCTTCATTCTCCTTTTCTTCCAAGATAGAGATGACATCTTCTATGTTAACTTTCCTCTTTTTAGGTTCCAGAGAGGAGCCACCAATAAAAACTTCCAATTCCTTCTTACCGGAGGAGGAACCCTCCTCAAACCGACTGAACACTATCACACAAGAGAACAGATTCATTTGCAAGGATGAGAAAGACTTTGCATGCACTTGCTTTATCTTCCATACATTCCAAATACTTGTACTAGAATTTCTTTCTGACAGGGATGTCGAACTTCCACTTAACATTCTCCTTTGTTGGTAGTGAACTCAAAAAGTAAAATACCAAGCATATTAGTGGAGATCAAAATCAGAAGGGATAAATTTCAACCAAAGAAATTTTGACATTCTCAATTAGGTTTTCCATCATGAGGATACACAAATTAAACTGCTTATTTTCCTTCACCATCATGTGTGCAAGATATACAACAATAGCCAAAGTAGAACCTTCAAGATTTTTGAAATAGATTTTATAAGTGATGCCATAAGCAACATACCTTACTATAGGATCGACAATGGTATTTATCAGTAGATCTCGGGGGTCTTTTTCGATACCAGTAAGTTCTTCCACGTCTTTGCATTTCACTATTTTCTTCCCAAGGAGGTCACCAACACTGCACAAACTAGTAATAACTCCAATGGCTTCCTTCATGATCGGATAGGGTTTGTCCAAAACAATGTTGCCATCCTTGAATCGACTCAACAAGAACAAGATAGATTTTTTGTCTATAACCCAGGGAAATTCTCCCCATAAATCCATACCTAGAGTATTTACATTTTTCAATTCATCCATCTTCAACCCTAGTTCCATTTCCTTCATTTTTTGATGATCAAACTCATCGAACTCAACTCCCTTTAGCCTTAGTGGAATACCACCACTCAATCCTCTATTAATAGATTCCATCATTTTGATTGTCCTCTTCAAACTATTTATCACTCAAAGAAACTTATTCTTCTTCTCCTTTGCAAACTACGAGAAATGATTTTGAAAACTCCCACCTTTTATTCTTAATTACTCATAATGATTTCACCGCCAAAGATGCTCATTGATGACGCCAACAATTTTACTTTTCTTTTCAATTAGCCAGATTAAGCTTCATCATTTATCATCAACCAATTCGAACTTAATCATGTTAAAAATCATATCAATATTACTTTAGAGATGGGGAACCGACAGGATATGCAATGCAAAACTCCCCCTGAGCCAAGGGAGATTGGCTCAAATACCGATAGGGTATGTACCGGGATTCGGTACCACGGAAGTGTTTTCCATACTTGTTTCCTTCTTCTTCCAAACTGTGACTATCTTCTTCTTAGATTCATTTGATTCTGTAACCTTCTTTTTGTTCTCAGGATTTTTCGGAGTAACATATCTGCATGTGTTAGCATAATGTCTGGGTTGACTAAACTTGTAACATCTTTGTCCTGACTTAGCTAAGTGAACCCTAGGTCTGCACTGATTAGCTTTGTGATCATAACCATAGCATAAATATTAATAACCACGAAAGAGATTGTTCATTTCATTCCCTCTTTCTAGATTAGATAATTCACTTCTACAATGACTCGCTTTATGACCAAGCTTGTGACAATTAAAGCATTGATTATTCAGTTCCATCTTGCTTTTACATTCTATAGCCTTATGTCCAAAATTTTTGCATAGAAAACAATGACCATTGAATGATAAGTACCTTTGAGCATTTGGTTTCCTGACCGGAGGTCTTTTTGTAGGTGCATTAGAGTTCTAGACCTTGCTTGTTACAACTGATCTTGCTTCAGCTTCAACTGCATTGTCTTCACCCTTAGTGTTATGATTTGAGTTTTCACTGGTGAACCCAAGTCCTCCCTTATCCTTGTGACATTTTTGTACGAAAAAAGTTGATCCAAAATCATGCTACTTTCACATACTCTTTCTTCAGTTTTCATCCTTCTTAATTATTTATCTAACTTCTCATTTTCTTTTGATTTCTGTTTAATATTATCCTTGAGATTTTCTTCAATATTCTTCCATTCTTCCATTTTCTATTTGATAGTATCTTTGAGATTTTCTTCAGTCTTCTTGCATTCATCGAATTACTACTTTAAATTCACAATACTTTCTTTTGACTCTTTTAATTTATGGCTAACCTCTTTGCGTCTTGCTTTGAACTTCCAGATTTTCTCCCTTAGCTTTGCAATACAAGTGTTTGCTTCCTTGAGATTTTCTTTCAATTCTTCATTTTTAGATTTTGTGCTTTTCATATCATCTAACATTATCTTCAGTTCTTCCTCAATTTGATAAGCTCCTGCCATTTGTTCAAACTACCAAGATCTCC
>VDFB02284458.1:0-53094 GCA_007258455.2 Sequoia sempervirens
ACCATTGATTAACTTTTTCAATCTCAACCCTTCATTTCTCATTTTCTTTCCTATAAATAGAACACCATTTGGAGACAAATGAATCCATCTTTCAATTGCAAACTCATGTTGTTGAAATCACAAACACTCATGCACTCACATTTTACTCACTTTTAGCATATTTAGTTGAGTAATAGCTTTAAGCTTCCATTAATGGCTTCCATGCATCCATCTTAGCTTGTTTATAAATTAGGGTTTGAATCTTTTTGCTTATAAATAGCTTAGATTAACTTATATTTTGCATATTTAGATCAATTTTACCATAAAATCATGTTAATTTAGCTTGCAGATCATTTTCAATTTAGCATAAATCATGTTTTCATCAATTTATCACAACGGTTTCATTGATTCTCTTTAATAGAATTGATTGAAACAAGCTCAATAATCATGGGATTGGGAAAGGGTCATTGTTCCACATCAACACGACACCAATTCCGAAACAAGATAAGTTTCAAATGGGTTAGAGTAGGAATTTAGTTGTTTTTGTAGTTTATAATTTTTACTTTTAGTAAATGGTTAGTTTAACTGTCAATTTGAATGATCTCGTTTAAGATTGAGGTTTATTGGCTAAATTATGCTTTGATTCATCATGGATGAAGTGTAATCAACCCATACCAGTAATCCTCAGTCACAACACCAATAACAATGTTACCATTAATTCAGGTAGGAACAAACAATAGAGAAGGCTCATTGTTTAGTGGAAAATCATATGAGCTAAAGTTATGTCAAGAATATCACTCACATTCTTTGTAGGAGGCATACACATGAATGAGACCATGTTCACTTAGAAAATATAAGATCAAAGGACGTAGAGGACTACATGAACAAATTGGAAAAATGGGAAGGGAATGGATCTATGTAAATTTGTAATTGGTTGCTAGGCTTGGCTACAAATTTATTGGAATTTTTTTTCCATCCATTGAGATGGATAGTCTCATTGTTGATGTGATCCTAAATCTCATGATGTAGGTTTACACACTGCTTGGTTTCATGTTTGTACATATCTGATGTAATTGAAAAAACTACTACACATAATACCACTCTAGATAAGGCTTAGAGAGAGGTAAGATCTCTTGAAATATTAATTTTTTTTCTTTTTTTAGTTTTTTTCAAAATATTGGTATAATATTTAGATAACTTTGTAAAATTTCTATTGCATCATATACTTTTTTCTTTAGGAGCAGAGACCATGTATGCAACAACTTTATTCTTTCTTGCATTAGCAAAAACCAACACTATTGAATGCTTATCTTGACGGGATTGTGAGGATGAACCCTCGAACTAAGTGACTCTCTGTTGGTACTCATGTAGTGTTGCATACAAATGAAAAAGGAAGGATACTTCAGCAATATAAACTTCTCTTGCAGAAATTTCTATAAATTCCCAATGAAACCTTCTAGACATTAGAGTCTAGCAAGGGATAAGAAATATAAGAAAATAGTGCTTGATAACAAGTGATGAAGTGAGTAACCTTTTCATGGTTCCCCTACTTTCATTGGACAAGTTCAACAAACCCCATCTTTGGCCCAATGTTAGCCTAGAACTGTCTAAGGAATTGATTCACTAGTTGATCAAATGAGAAGATATAATAATTATTTGATAAAGAATAATACTAGTCAAGAGTGGTGTCCTTAAGATTTTCCATAAAAGCATCATGGTGGAAGAATTAAGTGGAATTGAATTCTAAGACATGTGTCTGAGGGTCTCCATGACCACTATACTTTTCAAACTTAGGAATATCCATCCCCTAACTTGAATAGGAGTACTTAAGATGGAAATGGACAAAAGACTACAATGAAAGAAGGGTTGGAACATGGGTTGAGCTAAAGAAGATCTTGATAGGTTTTCCAATTGGTTCTACATTCTTTCCATACTTTGCTTGCAATAAAGCATTTAGGAAAGGATCAGAAGATGAAATAGGACCAGTGGAACCACAACTAGAACCACCAGATCCACTAGCCTCCATATTGGTAGAACCTCCAACACCAGGACTAGTAGAGATTTTAGTACCACAAAAAGTAGAAGCAATAGGGGTGGAAGAACTAAAGCCTTAAGGTACCTTGTTTACCATAATAGTGTGGTCCTACCTAGGAACAAAGGTAGTGTTGAAAAAAGGACTAGTCTCAGCCATATATACTAAGACCTTTGACATCGAGACTTCTATTTGTGGTGCAATAGTCTCAGAACCGATATCATGGGTTGAATCCAAGTTATAATTGTATGCTAGGACATGGGTATCTACAATGTTTGTGATACCTTGGAGAAGTTCTCTACCTCTTTGATCCATTTCCAACATGGATGTCAATCTATTAACAATAGTAGATGCTTGAGCAAGACTTTTATCCTTTTCCAAATACTTCTCAAACTCCTCAAGCCTTCATTCTAGGGAAAGGAGCTTCTATGTAGGAACCTTAAGAGAAATGTATTCTTCAATAGAAGAGGTAGAAGGAGAATTAAGGGGTGTACAAATAAGAGTAGAAGCTTTCCCAAAAGGGCTAGAGAATCTAGTAGACATCCTTGAAACTAATTCTTCAAAAGAGGGATAGGTCTAACCAGAAGTAATATTTTTAGCTTCCATTCTTATGTGTCAAAGACTTATCCTAACAAAAAATATAGAGGTCATAGATTGGGTCATAAAGCTCATAAATATTCATGATGCACAAATCTATAATGCACCCATGAATTGAGGGAAAAAAATTGATACAAAAAAATGAAAAGGAGAAAGTTCATGTTAGGTTCACCAAAATGTGAAGGAGGGGATTCTCTACTCCGAATTCTCTAGAACACAGAAGAGCCTAAAGGGAGATAATTTCCCTCAACTACCCTAGACTACCTAATAAGCTGAAAAATGAAAGGAAAACTCGACTTTGGTTCCTTTATGCTTTATGAAAAAGGTCTTCTAGAAACAAGTGAGAAAGCCATAAAGTTTTTAGATTGTAAGAAAACTGGCTCTTGGCTTTAGGGTGCTAGGGCATGAGTTAGACTACATATCGCCACACTATATTCTCATAGGCATACTGGTGTCTCATATAAATAGAGAGTTGATTTTGTAGAATGAACTCGGAAGGTGAGCTAATGACCTGTGAGTTCTAGTTTGACAATTTAACAGAGTAATACAAAAATGTAGGAAACAAAAAGAAGAATAATATAACAAAAATATAAAATATTATAATAGAGAAATGACAAAAGGAGAGAGGAAGAATACCAAATCATAGAAGGTCTAGTTCTTCAGCAAGCTCCCCTTGTAAATAGATTGTACTAGCACACAAAGCAACATGAAAATGTTGTGGTTGTGTTTTGGAGTCTTCTTGAGTTAGTCCCCTGTTTTAGTGTTCCTACCTCCATGGACATCCAATATACCACAAGATATAGAAATGATAAAGGAAATAGAGAGAGTAGAAATAAGAGTAGAGTGAAAAGGTAATCTAGACACTACTCTATGAACAAGATAATGCAAATAAGTAAATAGATGGATATCGCCCTCATTTTTACATGCTTGAGTAGCCGAGAGAGGAAGATAGAGAGTAAGAAAGCCACACTAATGGAGTAAAGATTAGATAAACTACAATAACAATTGTGTAGACGTGTAATGAAGAGAGAAAGAGAGTGAATAGAAGTGAAGTATGAAGTGGTAGAAGCTAGAGAAAGTCAATGGAATTGGAAGAGACATGTTTAAAAGGATAATTTGGAGGTAGAATGTCATTTCTAGGTGGTCAATATTCATAGGGACATTACAATTCACAAGTTGACTGGGAATCATAATTCCTCAATGTCCACTGACTCAAGAATGTAGACATTTGCATGTTGTGCGAGCATCCCCAAAAATTCCATCATTAACAGAAAATGACAAGGACACATGTGAAAATCAAGGAAAATGTGGCTAGTTTTTGTATTATCAAGTTTATAAGGCTATAATGACATAATATAGTGGGAAATTGCACTAGGTGCAAATTTACACCATTACACCTTTCAATGGTCATCATACAACTAGATGGAGCCCTATAATTTCAGAGATTAATATGGATTGTTGTCAAATAATTTAGGAATTAGTGATTTTAGAGTTTAGGAAAATGGTAGTCTAAGAAATTAGGAATTTATCTCAAGGCTACAACCTTTTGAGGGTCATGAGATAGCTTGATGAAGTTTCACTTGATTTAGGATTTGTTTCTTCAAGGAAAGATCTTCTCAAGAATGTATTTTTTTTTTGTAATCAACAAGCTTTGTTATGTAAGCTTTGAGGGAGGGTCCCTTGGCAAGGTGAATTCTAAGATCTCAAGGATACATTTTCAATAAAAATTTAAAAAGGGGGGAGGTTGGCATAGTTAACTATTGTATGCTATTGTCTAAACTACTACGAGCTATGTGGTTATGAATATGTGGTTATGTTGTCAGTTATGATGTAGTTGTTGAACTATTTTACCTATATAAATATTGTATGTTCATTAGATATTTATCAATTTATTATTCACCATCGTTACTAATAGAATCAACATGTACACAAGAATAGATTATTTTGAATGAATTATTTATAATCATCTCTTATCTCTTTTTCTTCAAATAGGGAATGGAGATCTATCCAATTTCCAAAACAAAAAATGCTCACCTAAAATCACTTTTAGCAATAGAATAATTAGAAAATTTACCAACTTTTCCTTAAAATGGTCTTAAGGAATTTTCCACTTATGTGACCTAAATTTTTGTGTCACACCATATATATTTAGTTCTAATTACATTGGTATAATTAAAAAGTGGAGCCATAAATAGTCTAAACAAAGTTCTAATATGAGATCTTATTGCAATCACCAGTTTCCCTTTTACTAGCCTATAACCAAACTTGTCAAATATCATATACAAGCACCCTCAAATAATTTAACTTGAATAGAGAAAGTAAATTTATCACAAGACAAGTAATATGTAGAACATAAACAAGAGTTTTAACCCTTTTGTTAGTGACATACTATACCTTTCCCTTATCAACAATTTTCTTAGTACTATTGCCTCCAATGAAAAACTCTACATCATCATATGATATATATGTAGAAAAATACTCCTTGTGAGGATTCACATAGTAAGAGAAATTTGAATCAATAAGTTAAACAACCATGTCTATAGTGTTAGAAAAACTAAATAAAGCTATAATTTTTACCATCATCAAATGACTTTTCTATAAAGAAATATAAAACTCTTTTCAGTTTGATAGTCCTTCTTCACATGTGCCATTTTTTACTATTCCAACCCTTTACTACACTCTATCCTAGGGTATTATAGAATCCTTTAGAGTTATATCTATCATTCTTCTCATCCTCTCTAGGTATACCTTAACTTTGGTCCTTTCCTACACATGCAAAGCATTTTTTGATCCTACATAGCAATATGGTTGTTTATTTTGGCTCTACACAATAACTACCAATAGAAACTATTATATTTTCCCAAGTATCAAGAAAAGAGTAAAGTAGTAAGATGAATTCATCTACCTCTTATAACATAATATTTATGAAAACAAGCTAAATTAATATCAACTTTAAAACATTTAAATGGTCTAAAATAAAATCACTAGTATTCATGTTCAATGAAGGTAATGCCAATCAAAATTAATAAGAAAATACAAATTTTCCCAATTTATTCCTCATATTATTTTTCCATTGGGCCACCCACATTGAAATAAAGCGTAGAAAATATAATCATATTTTGAGATATAGCTTATTAGTAAGATTTTTTTTTATAGACATCACCTATCCTCTTCCACAACTTGTGTAAAGTAGTTTCCTTAGAAAAATTCAAGAGAAAAATATTTGCAAGATACAATTGTATGGTTCCTCATGTCTTTTTATCTAGTTTTAAGGAATATTCATTAGACACATCAAATAACCTCTTTTTTTTTTGGAATATGTTACCATTGATTGCCTTATTCAAGGAGATTTTCTACGATCAACTTCCACATCTTGTATATAGTACCATTGAATTTTTCAATGTCCATATAGAAAATTAGAAGCCATAGTATACAATTATTTCTTAAAATTGATAAAACTACAAAATTTAAAATCTTCAAGTATACATAAAAACCTTCAACACAATAATGATGTTACTTGGCTTTATAATTTTATTATCGTTCTTTTCATTAATACTTTTTTAGATTTGTAATTAGTTTTGTATGTACTTTGAGGAAATATCTTGAAAAGAAGAAAAAAATTGTCATTTTCTATTAAGTTCACTCAACAAAATATGGTAAGATTAATTTTAATGGCCTTTAGGCCAAAATTGTTTCTAGTATTTACCAATTTATGTTTAGTTTTGAGATAAATTCTATAATTCTATTTGATTATGCTAATTTAAGATTTATTGTACTTGGGTATAATTGTAAATATCTATGTAATAGTGCATTGTATCATTATATAGTTACCATATTATAAAAGAATGTTCATCTATATGATGGGTAAATTATTTAAGTAATGTGTTAAGCTAATTGAGCAATGATTCTTTGTAATTAGCCCAAGGGGTTCTTGATGTGGACTATGAAAGTGTGGAGATATTTTCCTTAAGAAAATTTTTCAAGGTAACACCTAGTAATCTATTGTGAAGCATAATTGAACATATGGTTGTCTTAAGAATATTATTCCACATTAAAAAATTGTTGTACACTATTTGGTTTGTTATTGAAGAAATAATTATATAAGTTACACCATGTTGATTAGAAATTTATGGCATACCTTTTAAACTATAGAGAACATTAAACTCCACAATATATTAATGTGGAAGATTAAGGCACATAAGTCATTCCTCGTGAAAAAATCAAATAGCTCAATTTAATTTAGAAATTTCAAAGGATATATGAACTTATGTTGTGGAAAAATGAAAATTAGTGCTCAAAGTTCAATCTAATTGCCTACATTGTCATTTTATAACTTTTTTTATTTTTTTAAATGGGAAGGCATGACATGTAGATCAAAATTTTATAGAACAACAAGAATTTATCATTTTGAACACTTTTGGATACCAAAACTTAGAAAACAAGAAAGTATATTATTAACAAATCATTGATTGGGAAAGCAATTTGAAAGCGACCATAATCTAGTATAAACATGAGATTTCTTTCACTGTCATTTTGTAGGAAAAATACTACCCCTTCAAATATTGCGACGATGAGTACATAAATTTACAGTAATCGCAAAAAACTCAAGTACATAAATTATGACATTAATTTGTATAAAAATGAAATTCCTCACATTGTAAATATTGTACAATATGTTTAAAGTTAAAATCAAGAAAAAACTAAATTATAAGTTTTCTTTTCACACTATAATAAGCCAGCATAGAACTCAACTCCAATACCCTCTTCACAGAAACAAAATTCCGATACATAGAAACTGCAGTGAAATCTAAAATTTATCAACTATACCATACACTAAAACATCCATATGTTTTCTTAAAATACGCAAAAAAATAAAAACAACAGTATATAAGATGCTTTCATGATGTCAACCAAAATATAAAAAAAGAAAAAGAGATAAATGCTTATATTAGTAAGAGGCTAAGAAACATCCATCTTTGGTTGTTCGCTGTATAAAACAATATGTTAAAAAAAACATAGCAAAATCTCAGCTGACACTAAAATAAAGCTGCAACTAACAATACAGTCCTTTAATAACCAAACAATACCTTATATTTTTGAATGGCACTATACTAGCTCTCTGTGGTAATAAGTGCGAACATGTCTATAAAGGGTGGTTCTGTGTCATTTCGCAAAGTCTCAGGCTCTTGAAGCCTCTTGTACGATACCTCTGCATAGAAAGCTCTGAATTCTGGATACTTGAATGGTTTATAGAGACGAGGATGATTTTCATCAACCATTTCTGGAGGTGCAGTTATAACACTCTCATCTGAAAAGTAGTAAAAGTATGGCAGCGACACACGACGAGTCTCACATTTTTCCTTTATCACTCTGTGAATGCTGTTCCATATCCTCCCATTACTCCATGCCTTTATGCAGTCCCCCATCAAAACAGTAAAAGAATTTGACATAACTTTCACTTTTGCCCACTTTCCACACTTGTTCTGAACCTCAAGCCCACCATTCTTGTCTTGGTACAGTACGGTTATAAAATCATGATCAACATGGGGTGAGACACCTCCTGTTTTATTTGGCGGGATATCATAGTAATTCAGGCGAAGAAGACCCCAAAAATTATATTCGTAATGCTTGCTAATTCCAAAGCTTCTGAAAATTATTTTGATGATATTGATCATCATCTGTTCAACGTCAGAAGTGTATTCCTGGATGATTTTGCTGTAAAGTGAAAAAATCTGTAAGATTACAAACATTTTTGGAGTGAAATAGAATAATTTAGAAACATTTTATTACCAATCCCTTTAATATTAATAAAAATATATCTTAATGTATTCTCCTTGTAGATGATCATGATGGGAGAATATTTTGTGAAGGGCTACCACTATAATGTTTTATAATTATGTTTCATTAATAGAATGTGTGAATTTCAAACGAAAACTCCCAATTGAAAATTTTAGCAATGTTTTTTAGATTTGGAAAAAAATAAATGTAAGTTTTATTAATGTAAGTTTTGTTAATCATAGTGTTTTGGTATTGTTAATTATTTCTTTGCATCACCTAATCTTAACCCTAACTCACACCTTGACTCTATCTGTAACCCTAACCCTAACAATAAATTATAAACCATTATCCTAATCTTAAACCTATCTTTAAGTCTAATTATGGTTATAACACTATCCATAACAATGGTCATAACCCTAACCCTAACAATAAAGAGTTGTAGAGTGACATTAAAAATAAAAAATCTATGAATTAATATTGGGAATAAGATTGAATATAAACAAAATTTTGGAGCATTCTATCTATTAATCATATTTTATTAGTAATATTTTATTTTTAATCTTTTAATTTTTTAATTTTTTAATAGTTCTAACCATAATTTTTACCTTAAATTCTTAATTCTAATCCTAATCTTAATTATAATGCTTTTAGGATTATAAAAATTAATAATAATAGAATTAGAATTAGAATTTAATTATTATTATAATAATTTTAGTTATTTTAATTTAAAGTTAATAAATTTTGAAAAATAAAAAAAGTGGCAATACCAAATAGGCATTTCAGATAGTGTTGATTTGAGACTCAATGGAGTCCATCTCCTTCCTAATGCTCTATGTGGCTCTGAGCCAGTTCATGCCATATTGATAAAGATCATTTGCCTCATCAACACACCCTTGTGCATCCTTAATCAATTAGAAAAAAAATTTATGTGCAAGAACATATTTTTTAGTAATTTCCAATATTTTCTTATCATTAATTCTATTATCAACCACTTTCTCTGCTTCATCTTTAAGTCCAAAGGCATACACCTTAAAAGAATCAATTAACATTTTTAGATTTTCCATACCATATAGTGATGTATCTATGTTTGCATTGGTTATGGTCCCCTATAATGCTTTCACCGCTTCCTCCTTTAGTTCTCCACTTCTCTGATGTTTCTCAATGATTTATTTTCTTGTGGATATATGAAATACATCTCTCAGATATAGCTTATGGAGGGGAGAGATCTTATCCAAATCTACATTACCTTGTTGCATTGGAAATTGCAATAGTTATGATGACACAACAGGTAGGAACTTGGGTTGCATACTTAATAGATTCTTCAAGGAATCTTTGAAGGAGTTGGAAGATTCACTAGAAGTCTTTGCTATTTCCACAACCTTTCCCTTTGAGTCCTTTTCTTCAACATTTCTAGAGTCTATTAGTTTTTCTCTTTCTATTTGTACATCTTTGGATGCATCCTTATCTTCATCTTTCTTTTCTTGCTCTTCTTCCTTCTCTGCATTAACATTTTCATTATTATCATCTTTGTTTTTTGTGTCAACCAAAGGAGGAGTAGTATTTTCCTTTGCAATGTCTTCTTTGATCACCGCTTCCTCATCTTTTTCTGTCATGTCCTCTACTTCTAGAGGTGTGTTGTCATGTGAAGCTTGTTCATTTGCATCATGCTCATGTTGAGCATCATTTGTCTACAAATATTATTCAATATTTCATTTTAGAGCAGAGGTTTCCACTTTCACTTCTTCTTCATTCACTAGTGTCATTCCCAATTTCTCTGCTATATCCTCTATTTTTTCAATACTCTCTTTTCTAAGTCTTTCAAGATCATTTTGATCTTTACCCATAAGGGCTGCCACCTTTTGCTTAGTTCTTAGTTCCTAGGTGATCCCACAATAGTGGGTTACACTTTTTGGCCAAACTTGATATTGAACTGATTTTTTTTTAACTAAATCTTCATTTTTAGACACCTATAGCTGCTAAACCATGAGGAATTTGAAGATGTTGCAAACTAGTGATTTGTGATATTTTGTCTGTAGATTCTAAATACATAATTTTTAAGAAAATTGGATTCAAATTGCATTTTTTCCATCTCCTTCAATAATTAATTTTTAATAGTAAACAACATTTTTAAAGAGTGATATTTATTGTATAACACAACCTTTCTTCTATGAAGGATAAAATTCTATTTTTTTAAAATTTATATTTGTTACTACAATATCTAGTTCCTTCATTTGGTTTCATAGTGTTTTATTGAATATATATTTTAATTAAGTTTTGAAGTCAAACTAATTTCAATTTAGACATAGGTTTACTATATAAGACATGAATTTTTTTGTATGTATTGAAATTCTTTTTTTTGTTGGATCAAGGAAATCAATACCAAGAGCATAGATATTTTTCATTTTTTTTCGGTAATCTTTTATTTTTCCACGTGCAAAACAAAGAGCTTGGTTTTCGATGAAAAACCTACATTCACGAGAAATTAAAAATAAATATAATAATCAAATTGAATATATTTAAAATTATAATTTTTGGGACGCTTATAATAAGGACTACACACTTACAAAACATAAATTTTAAATGAATTCATTTTATCACCCAAAAGGTATTTATCAAAAGTGGTTTTATCAACATTTTGATAAGTGTAGAGGAGACTCCATTATAAGTATGGTTTAAAACTAGTAGGGTTATATCCAAGTGGGTTTGATCTAAGGGGGTTTGATCAGACCCTATTCAATTAAAATCCTTTAAATGAAACATTTTTAAGGCTTAAATCATTATTTTTTCTTAAAATACGTGATTTCAACAAAAAATAGGATGTCCCAAAAAGTGTAACCCATTATTCTGGAAACACCTTCCTTGCTGAATATAGTAGCTAAGGTGGCCTTGTCTTCCTTAAAGAAAGGAGCACTTATCCTCTCCAAATTTTCTTCCCTAATTCTTTCCTCTTCGTCTACAAATTTTTTCCTTCTTTCCAATAAAATGTTTCACAAATTTGTAAGAATTTTTTTCTTGATATTTCACATTTCAACATCAAAAACAACAATATATTTGATGATAGCTTAAATAATGGTGGCCTTATCCACCTCATCTGCTTCTTTGTATAAGGTTGTGGTCTCCCCTAATATCTCATTCCACAGAATACTATTGAATAATGCATTTAGCTTCATAAGAGAACGAGGCCTTACCAATTTTGATTGTCCTTGTTCTCTACTTTCACTAGGAGCCTTTTTCTTTACTTGTTTCTTTTTCTTTCTTTATCTTTGATGACACCTTCTTGGTGTCCTCCTTTTCTCCCTCAATTTTGTATTCACATTCGGTGTCAATAGTGTAAAATCTTCTTATTTTAGCACTATCTTCACCTTGTGAAGCATCACTTCTCCTTCATCGGACCAACTATGGTCCTTCTTCCATGTATTCTTCTTCTTTTGCTACATTGATTCCTATATCCTTTTTCCTTCCTTTTTCTTCACTCTTCTTTGGATGGCAAGTGGTGTTATAGTGGTGTTTTTATTATTCTCAACTCTTATAGTTTGTACAACCAGAGGGGATTTCTGCCTTGTTGAAGGACTAGTAGTGGTTTTATACTCTTTTACCAGTAGAGGGTATAGTCCCGAAGGACTTCTAAATAACAGGAGGGGTGGTAGCTATCCTACCAGATCTTCTTAAGTCGAATCCTCCTATACAACTTGATTCTCCCTTAGCTTTCTCTCTTACATACTGCATTTGTTCCTTTGATATACCCATTCGCTTTGCATACTAATCAACCATATTTTTGAATTTCTTTTGAATTTGAGGTTTCTTCTATTTGATGTCTACCTCCATCAATTTCTCTGCATATGTTCCATAACTTTCCTTTGATGCATCCTTAGGACCCTTTAGTAAAATATTTTCCAAACCAATAATGTCTTCCTCAGTTACTTCATATCCTAATTCAGGGACAAACACATACCTTCCTTTCAACCAGGTTACACCTTTTGTTCTAAGAAGCTGCTTCAAGAAATATAAGAGAAAATATAAAGCCAAAGTATCATATTTAATTGCATATTTCTTCTCTTTAGTACAATTCAAGTTTTCCATCAATTTTTTCCTTAGAAACTAACAAAGATCATATTCTACACATTTTTCAACCATCTCATATGCCATATTAATTATGGTAGAAGACATTGAAATTTCCTTGTTTTTGAAATAGATATTATAACCAATTACCATTGTAGCATACCTCAAAATTGGGCTTCTAATTGTGTTAAAAGTTAGAGCTCTCTTGTCCTAGGTTGCACCTATAATTTTGATAATGACTTCATTCTTAACGAATTTCAACATAGGAACAGGTCTAGTGTCTAGAGCATAGACCTATAACCTCTCTTATCACATCCTTTGTTATCATTCCAAGCATGTTATTCTAAAAAAAATTATCATGAATTCTACTTAGTGCCTTTATAATCCTCTTGTCCTCGTGGAAAAAATTCAGAAACTATTGCCATACATTTTGTTTCTTCACAACTAGGTTTTTATATTTGTGTTTTAGGGAAAAATCATCTCTAGTTAGCTCATTTTTCTACAAATATCCTAGCTTATTATGATAATATTCATCCATTTTTCCATAAATATAGATCCTAATATCCTTAATTAGAAAACCCCATATGGAACATGAGGAAATGCACCTAATGGGTCATCTTCTATGGATTTTGTATGATATTTCTTGATTTTTCGATTGTGGTTTCTCTATTACCTTGATAACCCTCAGTGTAGCCATTGAAAAGTAGATTCAAACTACTTTCAAACTAAGTTCATTGAAAAATAGGGTAAAAAAGTTCATAAATACCTTTTGTTTGCTTGTTGCACTAGGGTTTTGATACACTGAATCTCAAATTGCCTTGATCACTTCAATTTGACACTTTCACTAATCTGCTTGTTCTCGAATTCTTTTGTGAATGAATTTTCATTAGTGAAATCACTTATAATCCTTCAATATGATCCAATTTTACATTAAATACTTCAAATAATAAAGCTAGCAACTTTTATCTATATACACAAATAAATTTTGAAGCTTAGCAAGATTCTGCATCATCATATTTTCTTCTGTGATCTTCACCAATAGATTAGGCATGTGGATCTACATCATATATCTTCATGTTGAGGCATCATATATCTTCTTTGGTAGGGGAAATAATATTTTCATTAAAGCTCTCCCTAAATCATAGCTCTTAACTAATTTTTGGAGGAAACATCTACATCAAAGGATGGTATAGATTCTTCCTTGAATTTTATCTCTTCCTTTTTTTTCTAGATATTTTCCATCTCCATATTTTTTTTAGTTCATTATTCTTTACCAGATTATCCTTTCTCATATTTTTTCTTCAACAAAACTTGGACATGTGTCTAGGTCTACTGCAATTGTAGTATACAACATTCTTATGAATAGTACTCCTTCCATTCATTCTGGATCTACATTAATTATCTTTGTGTCCAAATCCATTTCATTTATAACAATAACCATTGAAAGATTGAATCATTCTACCATTGTTATAAGCATTCATCATTTGACTTCTACACTCATTAGATATGTAACTAAATATAATTTTACATGTAAAAAATTGACCCAAAAAGGGTGGAGCATTACGATTCATTCTGATTCTACATTCCATTCACTTATGTCCAAATTTATTGTAAAAATAACAAAAACCATTAAAAGGTGGGCACATTTGTGCTTTTGGTTGTTAGAAAGGTGATCTTCTAGCTTCATTCCTTAGATTTTGGATTTTCTTTCCATTTTTCTTCTTTTTTGCATTTTAACTTTCACCCTTTTTAAATCCTAAACCTTCTTTGTCTTTAGATCCTTTCTGATTTGTGATCATTTCATCAAGAATTGTAGCACCCATCTTGATTTTTTCTTCATTAATTCTTCCTTTTGTTGGATAATTTTGGATAAATAATTGATGATTTATTCAAATGCTTGCAATAGAACTTATACAAGTAGAAAGAAGGTAATCCAAGAGAGCAATTAATAGAACGGTGGTAACTAGTGACTGCACAACTACAACTGCTCTGCAAACAATAATAAAGATTTAATGTAATAAACTATGATAATATTCCCCCCTTATTACATTTTCCCCATATCCCTAAAACCTTACAATTCATCTTGCCAAGGGACCCCCCCTTAAGGCTTACATGACAAAACTTGCTAATTAAAAAATATGTATATATTCTTGAGAAGATTTTCGTTCTCAAGAAACAAATCCTAAATCAAGTGGAAATCCTCCAGAAGCTTCGAGATGAATTCTTGAGTTCGTCCTCCCATAAAATTTCTAAATTATAGACTATAGTTGTTGGAAAACCACCCTCCAAGTTGTCTCCTCGACCCTTGTAAAGGTATAACCCTTGGTCCAAACCATAATTACTAGATAACCACCCTTGATAGGTTGTCTCCTCCGCCTGAATAAAGGTGTAATCCTTGGTCATAATCTTGTGAACTATCTGGACAACAATCCATACTGATATTTTCACCAAACCCCTTACCTATCTCCAAAAAGAAAACTTTATGATACATGTATCCTCAAAATTTTCAGCAATAACAAACAAAAGATTTAATAAAGCCAAAAACACTTCTCATGTAAACCATCATCTCAAAGCGAGAAGCTAACTTGAGATGATGGAAATTCCTCCATCCTCCAATGGCACCAACCTCTAGTATGATCTTGTTACAATTTATCCATTTAATATCTTAGATAAGTCTTTGGAGACCTCATTAGGTGTAGTAAAGATGGCCCCAAAATTACAAAACAATTTTTTTTGTAAAATCCATTCAAACATTCAAAGGTTATATTAAATGAAGCATGGATGATTCCAAAAGCACAAAAATATAGAATGATCATTCTCTTTGTCTTGTCATACATATGATGAACTCATATATCATCCCTTAGTTTAGTGGTCATTGAAGAAAATTTTAATAACAATTAATGCCACAAGGAGGAACATGCTCCTTTTATTTCCTTTTCAATCCAAAATTTTAAACATGCCTTTATGCCCTTTTTGATCACATAAACATGCCTCTCTCTATTACATTTCCTATATTGAACATAAAACCTCCTTAAATATCTTTGGTAGGGGTTTCAATTTGTAAACATCTTATCCTAGAATTAGGTAACTTTGATGGTGATTATTAGAGACCATTTTAGGTTTCTACATCTTCATAACTAGCCTTCTATAAGTTTGTGATCTACTAATTTTTATGAATTCATCCAAATATTCCAAATGAGAGTACACAAAATGGAACTATAAAATAGTATTAAATGAATTCCATTCCTCTTACCTTTGAGAAAGATGATCAATATCTTCTAAATAGATGCATCCAATTTAATTAGTAGTAGTTATAATAATGTATTCTTGCAATGCACAACTAACACAGTCTTCTCATGCCATGACTCAAACATTTAAATCACCAAAAAAGAAAAAATCATAGGGGATGTTTCCATGTTCATTCCTTCAAATGTCTACAATGTTGATGTTGGAAGCCTTTATTTTTCTTAAATCTCTCACACAACTATTTTCTTAGCATATGCCCTCAAAACACCTTTGATCTAGAAAGATTGGTATCATAAATAGAGGAAAATATTTTCGCTGCACACTAATTTGAATAAATATGCTCCAAATTCATCTACAAAGTGTTTCCATATTAGGAGGCATAAAAAACTATTGTAAGGTATAATTGTGGGGATTCTATGCTTTATAAGCTTCTTACATATTTTGAAAAAACACCCAGGCTAAGCACTACACCAATCCAATATCACACAACATTCCTACAAATTATTCTTCACAGGTACATGGACTTCATAGAATTGTTGATTCACATTGATCTTTCCTACCAATCATGGATTGCTCTTCATTATATCCTTCCTCTTACACAAGTCTCCTTCCACACTTCAATTCCTTAGGATTCAACACCATCCTCTCCTTATGTACAACAAACTCATATCAAATGCTCTGATACCAAATGTTGGAGAATGTTGGATAAAGACTTGATGATTTATTCAAATGCCTGCAATATTATTTATAAAAGTAGAAAGAAGGTAATACATGAGAGTAGTTAATAGAACACTGGTAATTGGTAACTGCACAACTGCAACTACCCTATAAACAATAATAAATATAATATAATAAACTATACGAACACCTCTCTCTAGATCTGATCTTAGGTTCACAACTTATTTTTCAAGCCTTGCACATTCATCAGATCTTCTTTTCATCATTGCATTTAGAAATTCCTTAACTCTTTTCTTTTCTTCAACTTGCACTTTTAAACCAATTATGGTTTCATTTTCTCTAAACTTCTTGATTTACTCTCTCAATTTTTTGATGCATTCATTTGCTTCTTTTACATTTTCTTTTAGATCTCTATTTTCACATTTAGTTCTTTCAAGATTTTCAAGAGTAGTTTTGAGTTCTCCATCTTTGTCAAGCATGTAGTCTTCTTCTATGATTCCTACTGCAGGAATCTATTTCAAAGGAGTAGAAAATTTTATATCACCCAGGTATTCAACCTCCAAGACCTTCCCCAAGTGTTTAATATCTTTCCAAGTAACCAAGCTCTAATACCAATTGTTGACAACCCAAATATTGAGGGGGGGGATTGGTAATCACTTAAACCATTCAAACTTTAAACATCCAATCACCAAAGAATATTCAACTGTAATAAAGAAATAAAGCATGAAACATCAACAACACCACATAACACGTGAAAACCAAGATGTTTACATGGAAAAGCCAAAATTGGAAAACTAGGGTGAGGACTAGCTCATAATATATTATAACCAATTATAGTATATTTATAGAAGTGCTTACTGCAGGTGGACTATGTTGTGCCCTTAGCACACATGCCCCATTCGGAAGAGGGATCCTCTTTTCTTTCGCCTCGTCAGGTCTTTTGGGGTTGCCTCATTTTGCGTGCCCATCTTTTTTGATGTTTTGGATGGTTAATGATTGCTCCAAAGTTCCATCATAAATCGATCATGCCTCCGCTTTTGGTTTTTGTTGCATTTCTGGGACCTTGCGGGGTCCCTTTGGCTCTTTGGCCCTGAAGACGGCCCTAGGCCCTTAGGGCCCTGGTGTCTGGGGTTCCCCTCTGGAAATGCTGTCCCCTGCGGCGTTCGCCAAGGGTCTTTCTGGAACTCGGGGTCCATCCCGCCTCTCGCTGTTTGCAAACTTGATAAATTTTTCGGGGTGGCGCTTGCCCCTCCGGGCCCCGGACCCCGGAAGTCCACTTTCGGGGCTCCGTCCTGGTCTCGCCATCTGCAACGACGAACCTCCAGTGGCGCCCCGCTCTTCGAGCCCCGCCAGCCTTGTCTCTGCCAGTTTTTGTTCGCTGTGGCCCGCCTGCCGAGGGGTGATCCGGGTGCGGCCGTCTAGAATTATGTCTACGAAATTCCGTGATGGTTCCGCCATTCCTGACGGCGGAGCCATGACCGAATCCTACCATCTGGGCTCTGGGCCGCTCCCCGCCGTCGCCGTTCAAACTAATAAGGAATCTTCGCATGGCCGTCACACCACATCTTCCCGACTGTCGGGTCCCAGAGTTCCCGCCGCCGCTACCGCCGTATTTTCAAATTCCACAACCTTTTCACACGGCCGTACGAGCATTTATTACAGGCATTCATGGCAATTGGGGTATAAAATTCCCAATCCGCCCAAGTCATTTTCACAAACAGGATTGGAGCAAATTGAAGAAGCTATCATCTGGAGCCCACCACCTTCGACAACGTCACGATCATCATCGTCTGCATCAACCTGTCGACCGTGTGTGGATCCCACGTCCCCCGCCTAGCGTGTTTTGAGGTAGGCCATCCACTCGCCCTCCCGACCATCATTTTTGTGATTTTGAAACATTTAAATAAATGAACAGATTGTTAGGGAGGCATAAAGAGGTAGAAAATTAGATTACGTACCAAACCCATGTGGTAGAAAACCAAGTAAAATAGCTAGAATGTCTTCGCCACTAATTCAGAACTTTTCTATGGCATGGCTATTCTTCGCATAGGGCGATCGGCCGCCTTGGGCCCAGGATCCGCCTTCGCCATCCGATTTCAAGTTTTGGCCACCTGCCAATGGCGATCCTCCTCCCTAGGTCTGGGTAGTCGGGCTTTCATCCCTGGAGTGCCGATCGCATTTCACCGTACTCAAACTACCAATTCCTCCCCGCCTTCCGATTACCAGATCCCGGAATGCGTCTCACTGATAAACTTTAAACTGAGGATTCGTCCTGCGAGCCTCTCGAGCCCCGGACCCCAGAGTTCCTCCTTCGGGGTTTCTCCTACATTTTTCCATCGTTGACGGTGAACATTCCTCAGCGTTCCACCCTCCGGGCTTCACCTTCGCTTTCACGCTTGGCCTTTGGCAACAAAAGCCTTTCCATCCTTTTTGCCGTCGGGCCCCGGACGACGAGTTTCCCTGTTCTTTTTTCTGTTGTTTCTGCTGCGCAGTTTTTCAGCGGAGTCATCAATGCTTTCTGGGCTCCGGGCCCCACCTTCCACTCCGCCCTCGGTGTTTTTTTTTCGGACCGACCGGCACCCTGACCCCCGGGCCCTGGCCCTTCAACTTCCGTTTTCGGAAGTCAGTCACCCTCGAGCCGTCGAAACTTCGCCCTGTCCATCAGCGTGCCGAGCCCTGTATCCTGAGATTCTGGTCCTCGCCTGCTGTTTTGAACAGAGATCTTCGCCTTGCCTTCCTCTCTCCGGGCGCCGATGTTCGGACTTTCGTCCTCGAAAGTCCGCCTCTCACCCGTCGCTGCCAGCGAAAAATGCTGACCGGCGCCCCAGCCACCGGGCCCTGTCGTGCCAATTGTCGCTAGGCCTAAACGATAAGCACATGCCAGCCATCCTTTGGCCCCCCAGACCCCGACCCTCAGACTTTCACCTCTGGATTTCCACCTGCTGTCTGTTGTCACCAACGACCATCTCTCGACAGCTTCCTGGCTTGAAACCTCCGAGTCCTCCTAGATCGGTCCTAACAAGCCCAAATCCAGAATCTGACCTCGACCCACATGCTAATTTTTGGCCCTCTTTGTCATGAGCTTCTCGAAACATTAAAATTTGGCCAAGGAAGGTCTTTGGGAGCTTTCGGCTGCGTTTTCCCTTCCGAACAACATTCTTGCCAGGGAAGTCCGGCCCTTCGGGCCCGTATTGTCCAAATGCCCTGAAATGAAGATCAATAATGTCTAGATATAAGATTTATGATATACTTGATTGATTATTTAGATGTTATTTTTAAAATATGGACTAACATGAACACTTTTGATATTTTATTGTGCTGACTTTTCCCTTGCTTGCAGAATATATGGAATCTGGTGCAGGAACTTCAGGGGCATCCGCCGAGAAGGACAAAGGCAAAAAGTCAGGAAGGACCCCTTGGGGAAAGGAAGACAAAGACCAAATGAAGTATCAGTTCCAGGGTGAACCGCTCCACTCAAAGGTCACCACCAACTAGAACGAAATCTCAGATACCAATATCGGCCAGGTTGATATAGATGAATTCACTCAGAGGGTCAGGGTCAACCCGACAACAAATAACGCCAGATTAATATGGCAGAGTGGAATAGCCAAGGTCGCCAGTTTCCCTCCCTCGCTCGTGGCACCTAAATTAGTGATGGCTTGCCGAGAAGCTTATCAGTCTGAGACTAGAACAATTATGGATAAGGAGGGAAACATCCTTGCAGATATGTCGCCAGAAGGAATCACCAAGACATTCCACATTCCCATGTTCCAATAGATAGAGGTCCCCACGTTAGAAGAATGCCAGGCAGTGTGGGATGCTATTCCAACATGATGCAAGAAGTCAATCAACCTCTATTGGCTTAAGGAAAAATGGGGCAGTGCTGCGAAGGTTCCCCAGGAACTCTTCTACAGTGATTTCCATGAGGATTACCACAACTTGGTAACCTTGTTGAGCAAGGTCATGGGTCTTCCAATGACCGCCTTCTTCCAGGAATGGATGGCCTATTTTATTGAGCAGATCCTGTGGGGAAATGAGGATGTCACGACCAAGGTCTCATTATACTGGGGAGGCATCATTAGCGACTGCTTCCATAAGCAGTTCATCAACGTGAAGAAGTTTTCTAAATTTTACATGACCTCCTACCTCGTCTACTCCCTAGTAGATCAAGGAAAATACAGCGGGTTATTTGTAGCACCTGATCAAGGGGCAAAAATGAGGACTTAAAGCCTATGACAAGTACCTGCAACTCCAATACCACAATTTCAAGGAGTATTGCAGGGTTAATGATGCCTTCATAGGCCACATAATCAGGTTGATTGCTAGAGACTTTGAGAGGAGGGTCTCCCATACCGCTAAGGCACTTTTGAAGCAATATGCTTTCTTTTTCATCCAGTTCCCAAAGTTTACGTACATCCGGGCCCAGGGTTTCACTAAAAGGCCAAACAGATTGCCTCGATACCCCAATGACAGAATCATCCTCCTGGAGCTTTCTCGACAACTCCAACACCTCAAGGAAATCTTTAGCAACAAACACATAGCGGGGATCTCCTACCCCATGACCCTCGGCCAAGGCATGTATCGACTGCAAATGTCCCAATGTGCCAGCAACTCTGAGAAGGAGCTGAAAGACTACCATTTCGACTGGTACACCACTCGCCCACGGATGGATCCACATGGCCACATCAGGAAAGTGCTAGGGCCAACATATGCCCACCAATATCACATTGAAGATTTCTGGGCCTATTGCCAGGATGACAAGGAGGTGCGCACAAGACATTACATGTGCATGATGGTACTATCCCTAAGAAGGGTGCAACCGTTTCTAGTGCTGGACCAGGTCGAGGAGGACGAGTCCATCATCATGCACCTGAGGTACCCTGCGGTTGCCAACCTACCTATATCGTCAATCAACTGGGATGAACAGGAGGTTGATGACATGGACACCATCACCTAGCCAATCATAACTCGTATTAGGGAGTGGGTCGATGGGCAGGTGGCACATCTGAAGCAACAAGGGGTGGTCCTGACATATGAAGGGCTCAAAAGTGAGCCAAGTGCCATGGAGGATGTTGCTACCACCACATCGACTGGTGAAACCTCCAAGTCTCCTCCAGTCACCAGGTCCCAGAAAAGGAAAGGAATGAAGACCGAGCAGTCTCCAGATCTGAAGGAATAGGCGAAGAAAGAAACAAGAGGCACATCTCCCAAAAGGCTTAAACAGGTAGTGGGCATGACAGAATTGCAGCCCCCATTGGCTCTCCCATCCCCTCATGTGGTTGCCGCATCTCCACCGGCAGTGGACATTTCTGTCCATCTTGCTCCTTCCCCCCGGTTGAGTTGGTAATTAATGTTAACTCCTCTTCTGGCATGACCACTCCCGCTTCCTCTTCTGCTCCCATGTCACCAATCACATCTCTCCCTTTGGCAACAATAACATCACCTGTTCCCCTTGCCACTATGCCGAAGCTCTTACAAGGCACATGCAAAACCTCCCCCTGAGCTCTCACAGATCTTAATGGACCTAGCTCTCCAAGCAGCCCTTGCCCAAGTCCTTGCAACGACTCAACCTTCACAACCGCCGACCGGGCCGCCAGCTATGGAAGCCACAATGAAATTTTCAAAAGAGTTGGAGGAGCAAGAGTAGGAAGCCTCAAAGTTTGTAGAGGAAGAAGCCGACGAGTATTATGAGCACCCCGAGTACGAGCACTGAACCATCGACAAGGTGGTCTATGAGGAGGAAGAGAAAGGCTCTTTTGAGAGTGGAGACGAAGAGGGTGGCTCAGGTGCTAAGGAAATCATCCAAACATTCGATGATGACCTTGAGAAGGAGTTGGTGCAGCAACTAAGGGACGTTGGGGTGGAGGCAGAAAAGTCATCGCATGGTGAAGAAGGGCAGCCACTAGAAGAGCAACAGATAAAGGACCTAACCGAGGCTGAAACCCCTGTTATCACAAGCACGGAGGCCGAAGTCGTCGAGGAGAAGAAAGAAGAAGAGGCAGAAAAGGAAGAGAGCCCCATACGGTAACCATCCACTGGGCTGCCTGTCAAACGCCTCGTATTCATTCATGACTCTAACGAAGAGGAGGAGGATGATGCGCAAAGGAAAGAAGAAACCTGAAAGGAAAAGGAGGCAGAATTCTTGCCTCTGACTGAGAAGGGTGAGGGTAGCTGTGAGTCACCCAAGGATAAGTCTACTGTGCTCGAATGGTTGGAGAGGAAACTTGAGAAGACGACCCCTATGCTGAAGGACCCAAGGGCGAGATTGGAGGCCATCTTGGCTCAATCCCAGATCACAACGAAGAAGGAGAAGAAGCCCAAGGTTTGATCCAAGATAACAATAGATGCTTCCGGCTCCTGAGCAGCACAAATTGCAATGCCTACTGTTGGCCAGGCAGGGGTGAGTTACAGAATCTCCACCATTGACTTGGGGACTGCAACCAGAGAATAGAAGGTTGAGCACCTTGAGGAGTTAGTAGCCATGGTGGTGCACCTAATAAAGCAGGACAAGGTCTCAAAGGATGAGCTCAAGGCGCAGGTTGCAACGTTAACAGATTACATACAGCAATGGTCCTCAGTGGACGACCTGCCCACCACCTCCACGATTGCACCACAGTTGCTCTCCAAAGAATAGATTGACAAAATGGAAAGGAGGAAGAACTTGGAGAAAACCACTAAGGATTGGTTCTGACAGGTCACATACGTCGGGAACATGGGAATCAGCAGAGCTGTGCAGACAGCCAACAAGTTCTTGGACTTGATCCAATCCCTTGAGAGCACAAAGAGACTCTGCACCAATTTCCCCGCCATCTACGACTCCACCTTCCCAAGAATTGAAGTCATCCTTCAGATGCCTGAGGCCACGTGGGAGGAGAAGCTAGAGCTAAAAAAAGAAGATCACTGGCTAGTGGATGTGTGGCGTAGAGACCTCGACAACCGGAAGGAGAGGTTGGAGAAAATCTTGAGCAGGGTGGATCTTGATATTGAATGGATCAAGGAAATCCAGGCGAAATGCGCCCAATATCTCAAGCTGATGACGGGCTATGATATTCCCACAGTGCAAATGGATCTAGAGAAGATCAAGTCATACTTCCAGGAGAAGATGAAGGACAAGACAGCTAGAGAAATCACGATGGAGTTCCTAAGTTTTGTTGCCCGCGCCTTCGACCAATCAGAGCTATTTAGGGACCAAGGCTCAAAGTATGACGAAGATTGAAAGAGGCTGGAAGAAAATGCTAAAGAATGGAGCTATCAGGAATTGCAATGTGAAATCCTTAAAATCGACAAGCTCCAGGCAGTCATCCTCAAATATATAGAACACGCAGCTTCCGAGGAGCAGAAGGATAGCCCAGCCAAAGATAAAGACCTTCCTGAAGAGTAGCTACAGCAAAGAAAACAGCAATCCACTAAAGGACAAAAGAGCTACAGTGCCATCCACAAGAAGATGAAATAGGGAAGAAACAAAAATATATTTTAAATTGTAATCTATTTGGGGGTAGGTGAAACCCTATTTTGTAATGAATCTTAGCCACATCATGAGAATGAATCTTGGCCATTCATTTAACTTTTTGAAAAATATAAATAGGGCACTCCTCTCATTTGCAAAGAGAGAGTTGAGTTGTTGTAAAGACATGCTGCAGAAATTTATAAGAAATAGCATTGACTTGGTGTATTTTCTTGGTTTCTCCCATGTTTCTTGATTCATTCTCCAATGTTAGATGTTTGACTTAGATCTTATTATTGTTTAGTTAGTTGTCTTATTTCTTTGAATAAATCTTAGGAATGCTGTTGGGTGATTGTGAAAATTCTTGCCTTGTTGATGATCCCTTAGTCCATACTTTTTGTTGTTTGCTGATGGTAAATAGCTATGCAAAGTTAGTCTGGACTTAATTTTAAAGCTGCTCTAAAATAATTATCTTTGATTCATGCATGTATGTGGTGGATGAAAGATGAAATATCTGTAGCCCTTAGAAGATAGCACAATTTCCATGATACTGTGAAATCCCTGGTTAAGTGGGATATTGTTTTGAGGAATTGTCCATTGCAGAAACTCCATTGTCACTATTCATAGAAAGCTTCAAACTTAGGAACTTTTCCTCCTCTTCGCCTCTTTCCTTTTTTTTAAGAACTAACCTATGCTAAGGTTCATTGCACATTGTAAAGCCAAATCCAACAACTAAATGGAGTCCAAGATTGTTGTTTGAACCTATAGCCTGTGCACAACAACTTCCCATCCTAGGAACTCCATTTCAAGATCCAAATTCCATGCTTTGTGTCCATGCTTTGTATTTTTTGTAAGACCACCTTGTGATTCTAGCAAATCACATCAAACTAATGACGTATCTAAGCACTGTCATGACCTAACATCTGAGAGACCTTGGGATAGTGTTCTACAATCTGATTGTGGAGTATTGTCTTTCAAGAGAGGTAGTGCACCTACACACTGCCTGTGTTGAGAAGTGCATAAAAACAACATCAACAGACTATCTGAGTGGACTCAATACCCATAGATAAAAAGATAGAAGAGAGTTTGTGTCTCATATAATATTTTGAACTATTACAATTACATCTATCATATGCATGAAATAAAGTTCCAATGAAGCTCAATAAATTTAGTTTTGCACACTTCATCTGATTCAAATTTAACACTTTCATTTCCTATATATTTGAATCACTTCAATCTTCTCTTCAACATTCACAACATCAATTTGCACTGCTCTAATAATTTTCGCATGTAGGATCCTCACACCACACACACTCATATACAAAACATCAAAAATATCTAACATATATATATCCACTTCAAGCATAACATCAATTAGGTCAGCTTAATTAGATATAACACTCAAAATATAACTTGCTGGCTCCAAGAATTTCATATATATCTCACACCAATATTTGATCCTCAAAACAACTTAAAATAGGTTGGCATGGACCTATATAGATCCCACATAAGACTGCACCACTTATTTAACCTTCGTATACCTTTAAACTTATTAGGTCGGTATGACATAAGACCTAATAAAAAAATCCTTGAATTGTGTATGCACATATGAACATGTCGACCTCAAAATTCAATACCAACTAGAATTCACATGTTACTTCCATATATAAATTCTTTGTCAAAAGTGAAAAGCCAAAAACATATCTATAGAGAAGTGTAGACTCTCCCACACAAATGCATTGTACAAAGAATAACTGTAATTTTCTAGGCCATCTTTTGTTACTCATATCTTTTGATCCAATAGCAAAAACATGATGAAAGCTTGGAATCAGATACATCTAACATCCAAAAAAATAATGTTAGAATCACAAAGTGAAACCTTCATTTGTGGACCAATGCTGACCAAAAAATGGAAGGTCAATTACATACTCTCTAAATGCTACCATGAATTCTTTCAAAGATGAAATGGAATAGGATTGCAAGTCTAAAAATGTTTCATTGAACTTTGGAAAATGTTGCCTAATCCCATTAGAAATAGGGTTTGTGAAATTATGGATACCACCAAAATTCAATGCCTTATACTTTAAAAAAAATGGCCTTCTCTGAAGATATGTTTGTTTCTCTATCATGATATTATAGATTGTAGAGGGAGAACCAAAATGATTATACATATTTGCAAATGAAGGCTTGTCTTGTCTACAACTATCTTCTTAATATCTCTTTCTTTATTTAGAATATTACACTTTCTCCATTCACTTTCTCATAGTGCTAGATATCATTGAATAATGGAACAAAATTTTGTCTACAACCTTTTATAGATAACTTTAAGAAGATATAGCAATGAATAATTACTTGAAAATGTTGCAAACTCCAAAATCTTATTTTTTATGTAATTTTTTTTGTAAATTCACCACCTCCCCAAAGAGGATAAGATCTTTAAGAAACTAGAAGCTTCCCCAAAGATCAATTTTTTTTTCAAGTTCTCCTCACTAACAGAGCACTATATCTTATGAAATCTTTAGAGGTGTTGCAAAAAATTCACTCTCCAAGTATGAAGGCCTTTAATATGACACAACTCTTAAAAATAGATGTATCTAAGCATGTCTAGTAGAGTCACCAAAATTTTTATTCTTTTAGCTAGACCTTGAAAAATCCTCTAAAAGAGGGCCAACTCTTTTTCTCAAGGACTTCAATATTAGTAGCCAACAAATGAGAGATTTATTTCATAATTTTTTTCCCTGCACTTTGGGCCTTGCAAAACATGGGGGTTCACCCTAAATGAAAATGGATGTTAAGCTATTGGTGGAACATAGTGTCTAACAAATAAACTTCAAACTAAATAAGAAGGTTGCGTATGGGAACATTCATGAATGGTACACTCCTTGTTCTCATTTCAGTCTAGGCATGAAGTTGAGAATAAACATAAAACTAAAACCTAAAATGGTTTCTTTAATTTATATTTATTTTTGAGGGCAGGGAATAGAAACAATGCAAGACCAATGCCTGCCTTGGGAAATAAAGTCACATATCATACACTTCAAGTACTAATATTATAACATAATATTGATAACCTATTAATATCTATAGCCTTTTGCTATGAAATTAATCTTAACAATCCATCTAAAAATACAAAACACTCGCTACCTATATGCAATATTTCATGCCACCCCTTGAATGGAAATCAAAAAATAAATAGCTTAAAAATAAAATATTCTTGAAGAACCTCAATAACCTTGTTATTTCAATTCAAAAGAAGTTATATCTTAGAACTGGAGACAAAATCATAGCAGCGCAAATTCATATCTCTATGATCAAGTTATAAGAGCATTACAATATGAGGACTTACAACATGAGTACTTTCCCCTTTGTAATATTCAATAGTTATAGTAAATAGCCTCAAGACATCCCAAAATTAGAACCCTTTAATGTTAGTCCAACACATGCCTTTATAGCTTGGGAATAGCTCAGACTACTGAGCATCAAACCCTAACTTGACTAGGGTTAACACCAAGGGGAGAATATGATCAGATCAAATACTAACATATCAACCTTGAGCAAAAAAATCACCAAAAGCCTTGTAAGCATACAATGCCTCCACATTAATTAATTTGTAATTACAAAAGGAAAAAACCTCATGGAATTCATAAAAAAATCTAATCAAGAATTCTCTTTAAGAAGAGTTGATGTGAACACACAAAGAAGCATTGGAGCAATCTTGGTCATTAATATATCATGGATAAATTCTTAATGAATTTATAATCAATCATATTTTGATCTGGTAGCTGAAAATGTCATTGTGCCATTTCTATTGATTTCCCACAAACATGTTGTTGCTAGTCATTTCTTAGTTTCAATATAGATAATAGATTAGTTATTAAGAACCAAAATCAATGATCTCTTATTGTCTTTGAGCTTTAAATTACAATCTTTGATGTGAATAGTCATGATATTTACATATAAGCACTGCATGGAGTGATTGAAATCTTTTTGAAGGTAATATGTTGTGAAGAATTTTGTGCTCTAATAAAAAGAGACCATGTAGCTTTGAATATTCATCCATCCAAGCATTAACACATTCAAAGAGATATTTGCATCATAAAAATATATTTCAATGAGAAACCTCTATGCATTGACTTATTGATGGTCAAAGTAGCATAGCAACGTTAAAAAAAATATTTGTACTCTATTTCTCTTGAAAAAAGATAATTGATCTAAAACCACCTATCTTCCAAGGTCTCTATAGTTGGTTCTCAACTGTGCTATTGTGATTCAGTGGCCAATGTAGTTGTAATATTCAAGGGGCCTGCTGGTAAAAAGGAATACAAACTACATCATACAAATTAACCTACATTTGGGGGGTGTAAATAAACAAAAAAATATAGGATAGGGCTTTAGAACAACAAAATATGAATATAAATCTCTTTATATCCAAAAATGTATCTTAACAATGAGTGTTTCCTCAACTAACCAAAACTACAAAGATGATGCAATCCATAGCATGATCTATATTATTGCATACATTCATACTGAAAAATTTAATAACCATAGCCATTCATCAAAGCTTCATTTCAAAATCAAAACACATCACCAACTCATTGCTAAAATTAGCAGATCAATAGATATAAACAAATTCCATTCATAGGTAACTCAATGAAATAGTCTCAAATCTGGATTCTTCTATTGATTTGCATCAAATAAGAAACAATTATGCACAACATTCACTGGCATATGAATGACTATGATTCATCAACATTATCACTTAACTACTAAACTTTTGAAAACAACTTAATTGCATAAAGTGTAAAAAATGGTATCTCAAAGTATCTTGCTTTAATACTTGTAAAAATATTAAAACTATGACAACACTATCTACTATCTCTCTTCAGGTGAATAATCCTTCTTCAATCATCCAAACTTTACAAAATGGAGAGCCAAATTATATATAGAAAAGATTTGCATTAATTCCTCACAATCAAAAATTAAGATACACCAATTAAGGAACAACAAGAACATAATGAAATGACTGCGTTGGCTGATCTTCAATTTACTTGTTGATGACACAGTTGTCAAAATCTTCCACACCAAGAGAGAAGGTAGATCTGTTGGGTATCTCCAGTTGAAGTGAGTTCAAGATACTAAAAAATAGGAGAGAAGAGAGGGAGTTTTCCAACCGACCATGCCATTGGGTGTCCATCAAGAACATGTTTCACTGCCACCTCATTCCTTCATGTTTTGTTCAAGAAAGTACTCATCATAGCTAGTGAACACTTGTTGGAGTATGTATGCATCATGCCCATCTACCCATTCATCTTCAAATTTCTTTCTTTTCAATTCTGTAGAGGCAATCTCTTGCATATCTTTCAATTTAATTAACTCCCTCATAACAACCTTCACTTCATCCTTGATATACATGAGTTTATCAAGCAAAAAGTCATCACCATCCTCCTCTTTTTGCATTACCCCCTCAAATCTGTTATTTCACTTTTACTTCAATTTATCAAGAGGAAGACCTTCCTTCACAAGGATATCTATATTAACCAAAATGGAAATCGCTACTTCCAATTCATCAATATGCTCATTCAGATCTTTACTAGCTTGTTGAACTTCATTTCTATGTTCATAAATGAATGTGGATTTGAACTTAATAATGTTGATTGTCTTTTCAATGAAGTCCACATAATCCTCATTGAGGATAGACTGTTCTAAGAGAATTTGCTTTGGAAACTTGTTGATGTCTTTTATCTTCTTTGTATGCTCTCTATACTCATCCTCTTGTTTCCCCAAGGCTTTAGCATGCAAGTTCATGTCCTCAACCAATTCCATTGCACCCTCATGTGCCCTATAATTGTCAAAAAGTATCTCATCCACCTCTTGGTTCAACATATCTATCCATCTATCAAGCATTCCAACCTTACTCCTCATTTGTACAAGTTCATTGGCCTCTTTCTTACTCAACAAAACTAGTGTTTGGGTATGTGTAGGATCATAATGGAAAAAATAGGCCCTTAAGTGGCAAAAAAATCATAAAAATTAGACTTAGGCAACTTGATGTAAAAATTTGAATAAGTTATCTATATTAATTCAAAATTATGTAAGAATAGAATTTGTAGTAAATTAAATTTAGTTTCTAAACTACTAGGTTTATTTAAAAAAAAAAAAAATGTATTTGGTGAAAATTCAAAATTTCAATGCAGTAGTACTTAAATTTCAGGGAAAAAATAAGAAGTAGGTGTTTGTCACCACCCTAACCACAAAAATGATAATATTTTTTTATAAGATTTTAGATATAAGTAGAGGACTCATGTCCCGTGTGATGCATATTTTTTTTAATTTTTTTTCCAATTAAATAATTAATTATTTTTTATTACAAATTTTAAAAATATAAAAACTTGTACTTCTAACCACCTTAACTTGGTCAAAACTTCATGAAATTCATTTATTTTTTAATCCTATAGTATACGAAGTATAGAATGTGACACATGTTTTGGATTCAAAAAATGTGATATTGTTTGAAAGATATAGATGATTTTCAATCAGCCTATCAATCAGGACTTTAGTCATAATTCAAATAGAAAATGAATAATAATTATTTATTAAATTCAAAGTAAAGCATAATTTATATTGGTGGAAAGCTGATAATTTCCTTTAAAAACCCTTGTCATCTCATTAATTTTGGGTAAGAAAAAAGTCATCAGCCACATACCCTACAAATACCCATCACATTGCCACTTTTTGGCCCATCATGATCCTTCACATACCCATTTCCAAAGAAAAAAATTGAGAAGAAACAAGGGTAGATACATCCTTCAGGAACCTATGCAATTAGTCTAATTGTTCCTTAAGCTCATCTTTTGTTTGTTTGTCCTTTATCATCCTAGATTTGGTTGAGGATGCCACTATGTCAATAAGGTTCATCTGTTGATTTCTTGTTGGTTTCCCCAAATTAACCATACCCAACTGATAATCAGTCAATTGCATATCTTTCATATCCTTGTTTACCATTGGAATGGCACACTCAACTATGATTACACCTACATTTGTTAGCTTTGTGGAATGAAGGACCCTAGCCTTTTCTTGGGTCTCTCTTTCTCTATTTCTTTCATCATGTCTTCCCAATTCAAGGCCTGAGGTTGGACTATTTCTTTCCTTTCTAGGTTGAGTTTCAACCATGTTGGAGTATCAAGAGGAGTTATCACTTGTGTGGAAGAAGTAGCAGTGGTAGAGGAAAGAGGTTGCAAAATGGTGGTCTTAGGTTGAGAATCAACCTCTTGTTCTTGTTGTTGCTCCTTTTCCATAGCTTCTTTTGCAAGCCTTTCAGTTTCGACCCTATCCCTTTTGTCCTCTAATCTCCTCCACTCTAATATGTCCTCTTTCTTTTTCAACATATCATCCCTTTTCTTCTCTAATTGTTTGACCTTGTCCCATGCTTTCTTAGACTCTTGCTCATCTTTAGCAAGTGCTTCTGCCTCCAACTTCTTAAGCAAGAGTTCCTCCTCATCCTTCTTTCTTTGAGCTTCCTCAATAGCCTTGAACTTGGCCTGAAGGGCTTCTCTCTCTCTTCTTTGTTGAGCTTTTTCCTCTTCGAGCTCATGGATTTTCTACAACATAGCTAGCTTATCCCATTCTTCTTTAATCTTCAATTCTTGTTCCTTTTGTTGTTGTAGCAAATATTCCTTTTCCTTTTGTTTCCTTGCTAGCTCTTATTCTTTAGCTTTAGCTTCAGGGTATGTGCAAGATCATGATGAGCCAAAAAGTGGCGATATAATGGGTACGTGTAGGGTATGTGGTTGGCGACTTTTTTTTAACTCAAAATTGATAAAACAAAAAGGGTTTTGAAAGAAGATTCTGAGCTTTCCACCAATATAAATTATGCTTTACTTTGAATTTAATAAACAATTATTATTCATTTTCTATCTAAATTATGACTAAAGTACTAATTAATAGACTGATTGAAAAACATCTATAACTTTCAAATGGTATCAATTTTTTTGAATTTGAAACATGTGTCACATTCTATGCTTTTCATGCTATAGGATTAAAAACAAAAAAAATGAATTTCATGAAGTTTTGACTAAGTTAAGGTGGTCAGACATACGAGTTTTTTATATTTTTTAAAAGTTGTAATAAAAAATTCATAATTAAATATTTACTTGGAAAAAAATTACAAAAAAATATGCATCACATCTTGACATGAGTCCTCTACTTATATCTAAAATCGTATAAAAAAATATTATCATTTTATTGTGGTTAGGGTGGTCAGATAGACACCTACTTCTTATTTTTTCCCTGAAATTTAAGTACTACTACATTGAAATTTCAAATTTTCACCAAATAGATTTTTTTTTTTTTAAATAAACCTATTAGTTTGGAAACTACATTCATTTTTGTATGGATTCTATTCTTAATTTTTTTTGAAATAATATAGATAAATTATTCAAATTTTTATGTCAAGTTGCCTAACTCTATTTTTTTTGAAATTTCACCACTTAAGGGCCTGTTTTTCCATGATGATCTCGCACATACCCTTCGGATTCTTGTTTCCTAGAAAGTTATCTAGCCTTGGCCTTAGCCCCTAATTCCTGTTGTTTAGCCAATGCATCAACTTTTGACTTGGCATCAATTTATTTCTATTTGGAAAGAGCCTCAGCTTGTGCCTTGGCATATGCTTCTCTCTTGGCATCTTCAAACAACTTCCATTGATCCTCCTTAGTCAAAACACACTCTTCCTGAACACTTCCAATGTTCTCTACATACATAGCTTTGGGAGGCTCATCATCTAACTGTGTAGCCTCTGAATAAAAATTGATATCATGAATCTCAACCTCATGTTCTTTCCCTTTTAAAGATCCAACCTCCTTATGAAGGCTTCGAGTGGGCATCTCCTCAATAGGTTTAGTTTAGGTTTTACCTCCAACAATTGTTGAAGCTCCAAGTTAAGATGAAGTCTCTTCTCTAGCAATTGAGGTCCTGGGGTGAGATGAGGTTTCTTCTACAACAATTGTAGTTCCTTCACCTTGTGATTTAGGGATATCCTGAGCTGGTATTGCTAGATGAGGCTCCTCCCCAAAGTTAGGAGGGAGAAAATCCAATGTCTCCTTAGGATTTATCCTTCGCTTTGTTCTTCTGTACCCTTGGGTACCTGCAGCTTTCCTCTTCTTAGAAGTTTGAGCCTTTGGCTCCTTGATCCTCATCACCACCCACTAGATACTTTGATCCATCACCATCCTTGCAAATTTCTTAATATAAATGGACTCTTTCTCATCCTAGTTTACTAGATCCAAGTCCTTGGTACCTATGTTTTCAGCCTCATACTAGGTATCGAAGCTTACACCCTCATCTAATAATGTATCAGGAATATCTTCATTCACCCCATACTCAATCATTAATGGGATGGGTAACCTTTCATAATTCCTCCTTCTAACATCATATTCATCTTGTAAATAAATCCAAAAATATTCTAACAAATTGAAATGCTTTTCAAAGACAGTAGGGAGAAAAGCATTCATCTCATGCTTGTGATCAAAATGCTTCTGAGAGGTATATAAACCCAATTTTAAATAAATTAATTCATCACAAATTTCCTTAGTAGCCACATTATGTGTGCAACTATACTCTCCCAACTTCATGGAAAATTTATGGCAACTAGTCTTATGCTTGCCAAAAAATTTAAGATTGACTCATATGGCCTAATAGATGAATTCCATAAGGACAATTCTGTTGTGGTAGCATCTTGAAAGCAGATGAGGATGGCCAAAAAAACCTTCCAACCTAAAGTAAGTAAACTTGGGGTATTGTATGTACCAATGTCCCCATTTTTTAATGAACGCCATGGCTTCCCTACTTAATCTATACCCTGAATCACCTGTCAACCGGTTAATGATAACATACAAGAATGCATCATTAACCCTTCTATAGTGCAATTTTGTTGTTTACAAAGTTAGTTGATCATAATGATCCCACAATTTCTTCTATCCAAGGACTTCTCCCAATACTCCAACTACATTCAAGCCAGGGAAAATGCCCCTCCTTGTAGCTACATACACTACATAAGAAGTCATTAAGAAACTCTTTGTTTACTCCACTCTAAGCATCTGATTATGTAGGCTCTCTGAAAAAATAATTGGCCAATCAAATTATTTCTTTACATCCAAAATGGTTTGAATGAATGGGAACATCCATTCCTCAAAGTGTGAAGAATCTCTCTTTCCAAACACTGTGGAAAGCATCATGATTATGTTACCAATCTCCTTACTGAAATTTTCTCTCTTTGGCTGATCAAGAAGCTTAGTCAAGGATTTTTTTCCACCCTCATCCATTTCTTGTTCATGTGGGTCCTATTAACTTCCTTTTCATTTCTATATAATTGTAATGCCTCCGCTTCATTGATTTTTTGGGGTTTTGTGGTGTAGGTGCATCAAATATGAACCTGGGGGAGAGGGGAGGAAAATGGATGGCCATTCTACAGGAGTATGATCTTGAGATTCATCCAATGAAGGTAGGCCAAGGCTGAAGAACTTGCTAGGCAACACGAATTTGAAGCTAAATCTAAAGAAGTAGAGCTAGCAAGGAAACAAAAGGAAAAGGGAGATTTGATGTAGCAACAAAAAGAACAAGAATTGAAGATTAAAGAAGAAAGGGATAAGTTAGATATGTTGCAGAAAATCCATGAGTTGGAAGAAGAAAAATCTCAAAAAAGAAGAGAGAGAAGCCCTTGAGGCCAAGTTCAAGGCTATTGAGGAATCTCAAAGAAAGAAGGAAGAGGAAGAACTCTTGCTTAAGAAGTTGGAGGCAGAAGCACTTGCTAAACATGAGTAAGATTCTAAGAAAGCATTGGATAAGGTCAAACAATTAGAGAAGCAAAGGGATGATATGTTGAAAGAAAGAGAGGACCTATTAGAGCAGAGGAGATTAGAGGAGGAAAGGGAGAGGGCAAAAACTGAAAGGCTTGCAAAAGAAGCTACATAAAAGGAGCAACAACAAGCACATGAGGTTGAATCTCAACCTAGGACCACCATTTTGCAACCTCTTTCCTCTACCACTGCTACTTCTTCTTCCACACAAGTGATAACTCCTCCTACTATTCCAACATGGTTGAAAATAAACCTAGAAAGGAAACAAATACTCCAACCTCAGGCCTTGAATTGGGAAGACATGATGAAAGAAATAGAGAAAGAGAGACAAACAAAAAAGGATAGGGTCCTTCATTCCACAAAGTTAACAGATACAGGTGAAATCATTGCTAAATGTTCCATTCCAATGATAGACAAGGATACGAAAGATATGCAATTGAATGATTATCAGTTGGGTACGGCTAATTTGGGGAAACCAACAAGAAATTAGTAGATGAACCTTATTGACATAGTGGCATCCTCCACCAAATATAGGATGATAAAGGAAAAACAAAGAAAAGATGAACTTAAGGCTCAATTAGAACAATTACATAGGTTCCTGAAGGATGTATCTACCCCTATTTCTTCTCAATATGTTGATCTGGAAACACTAGTTTTGTTGAGTAAGAAGGAGGCCAATGATCTTGTACAAACGAGGAGTAAGGTTGGAATGCTTGATAGATGGATAGATCGTTTGAACCAAGAGGTGGATGAGCTACTTGTTGATAGTTATAGGGAACATGAGGGTGCATTGGAGTTGGCTGAGGACATGAACTCAAATGTTGAAGTCTTGGGGAAACAAGAGGATGAATATAGAGAACATACAAAGAAGCTAAAAGACATAAACAAGTTGCCAAAGAAAATTCTCTTGGAACAGTCTATCCTTGATGAGGATAATGTAGACTTCATTGAAAAGACAATCAACATTATTAGGTTCAAATCCACATTCATTTATGAACATATAAATGAAGTTCAACAAACTAGTAAAGTTCTAAATGAGCAGATTGATGAATTGGAAGCAGTGATTGCAATTTTAGTTAATCTAGATATCCCTGTGAAGGAAGGTCTTCCTCTTGATAAATTAAAGGAAAAGTGGAATAACAAGTTTGAGGAGGTGATGCAGAAATAGGAGGATGGTGATGACTTTTTGTTTGATAAACTCATGGATATCAAGGATGAAGTGAAGGCTGCTAGGAGGGGGTTAATTAAATTGAAAGATATGCAAGAGTTTTCCTCTACATAATTGAGAATAATCAAATTTGAAGATGAATGGGTAGATGGGCCTAATGTAGAAATACTCCAACAAGTGTTCACTAGCTATGATGAGTACCTTCTTGAACAAAATATGTAGGAATGAGGTGGCAATGGAACATGTTGTTTCTGATGGACACCTAATGGCATGGTTGGTTGGATAGCTCCCTCTCTTTTCTCGTATTTTGTAGGATCTTGAGCTCACTTCAACTAGAGATCCCTAATAGATCTACCTTGCCTCTTGGTGTGTCATATTTTGACAACTAAGTCATCAACAAGCAACATGAAGATCAACCTGCCCAGTCATTTCATGAATTTCCAGTTGTTCCTTAATTGGTGGATCTCTCACTTTTTGATTGAAAGGAATTAATGCAAAGCTTGTCTATATGTAATTTGGCTCTCCATTTTGTAAAGGTTGTGTAATTGAAGAAGGATTAGTCACCTAAAGAGACATATTAGATAGTGTTGTCATAGTTTTAATATTTTTACAAGTTTTTAAGAAAGATACTTTGAGATAATTTCTTTATAGTTTATGTAGTTAATTCATTTTCAAAGTTTAGTAGTGAAATGATAATGTTGATGAATCATAGTCATTCATATGCCAGTGAATAATGTGCATAATTATTTCTTATTTGATGCAAATCAATAGAAGAATCCGGATCTGAGACTATTTCATTGAGTTACCTATGAATGGAATTTGTTTATATCTATTGATCTGTTAATTTTAGCAATGAGTTGGTGATGTTTTTTCATTTTGAAATTAAGCTTTGATGAATGGTTATGGTTATTTAATTTTGCACTACGAATGTATGCAATAGTATAGGTCATGCTATGGATTGTATTATTTTTGTAGTTTTGGTTAGTTGATGAAACACTCATTCTTAAGATACATGTCTGGATGTAAAGAGATTTATATTCATATTTTCTTGTTCTAAAGCCTTGTCCTATCTTTTTCTGTTTATTTACAACCCCCCAAATGTAGGTTAATTTTTATGATGCATTTTGTATTCCTTTTTACTAGTAGGCCCCTTGAATATTACAGTTGCATTGGCCATTGAATCACACCAACAAAGTTGAGAACCAACTACAGAGACCTTGGAAGATAGGTGGTTTTAGATTAATTATCTTTTTTAGGAGAAATAAAGTAGAATTATTCTGTTTAACATTGTTGTGCTACTTTGACCATCAACATGGCCTTATGTTTATCACTTTTAGTGCATTTTCCTACGTGCTAAGCATTGAAAATTGCAATATGAAGAACTTATGAACTCAAATGAACTAGTGCCAAGTGTCCCTTTAATTCAACATTAACCAAGCCATAGTATTTTACTTATGCATTGAACTTTAGAACTTATGGTGTACATGGAGTTGTGCACTATAATGAGGATGCAACACGTAGCCAAGCCTTTGTGAACACTGTCTAGTGCATTTTTCCTATGTGTTGAGAAAATAAAAAATATGGTGCAAAGAGCTTAATCACTACAATCGGGAGGTGATAAATATCACATTATGACAAGTTCACAATCATGGTTGGGTAAATGGAGAATGAACCCACAAGCTTGTGAATGCCAATATATCTTAGGGAAGGCCTTAAAGGGAGCGGAAGTAGAAATTAGAATTAGACTTTTAAACCAAATTTCCAAAAATCCAACTAAAACCCAAAAGTATGAAAGGAAAAAAGGAGGAAGTAGGGATGTAAAATAGGAAATGACTTAGATAATGGGACTCTGAGGACCCGAATTCCTGAAAGGATCCAAAGAAGAAAAAGGAGGAAAAAAGAAAAATAAGACTTTTGGACATTTGATTCAAATGTCCCTTCAGAACCCAAAGTCTCAAGGGGATCAAAAAGGAAAGAAAGGGAACATGAACTTTGGAGGAACATGGACTTTTGGACTTGATCCAAAAGTCTGTTCAAAACCCAAAGTTTTGAAAGGAAACGACAATAGAAAGGAACTTGAAGAGAGATAATTTAGGGATAGACTTGGACCTTACTCCAAATATCCATTAAGGATTAGAAAATCCAAAAGGATCAAGAAGAGAAAATATGTAAGGGGAATTATAGATTGGGAATGGATTTGTACCTTGGTCCAAATATCCATTTTAGACCTGAAACCATGAAAGGACCAAAGAATATAAAGGAAGATGAAATGGATAACCATTCCTTATAAATGTGTTCTTCCCCTTTATCCATCAATCAAATTAAATAATTTAGTACTATCTTCTCATCACTACTAAATGAAAATTATCTATTTATTAATTTAGTTGATTTCAAAAATCCTTCAGTTAACTCAATTTGATCTCATCCTCATCTCCTTGTTTATTAGAAACTTTTTTCATGTCATTTTTTTGTCAACTCTATCTTCAAATAGATTTTTTTCTTGACACTTATTGATCAATAAAATTAAATAGTTTAATATTATCTTCTGATAACTTTGAAATAGTAGTTTTCTATTTTCTACTTGAGTCAACTTCACAACCTCTTCAGTTAATTCATGTTTTTGATCTCATCCTCATCTCCTAGTTGATTTTTTTTAATGTCTATAAATAGGATGATTCCTTCATCATTTTCACAATATCATGTCTTAATTTAAATCAATTTTATAAAAATATATCATCAATCAAATCAATGAATTATGTTGTTGAGTCACATCTACATCTAAACAAATTAATCAACACTTTCTATTCAAGTCTTGTTGTAAGGTTGATTAAATAAAATTATGATTTGATTTCATATTTTTACTTTATTTTTTATTTCATTACATAAAAGAATTACGATGGAGAATAATGGGTATGTGCAGGATCATGATGGGCCAAAAAGTGGCAATATGATGAGTATTTGTAGGGTATGTGGCTGATGACTTTTTTACCCAAAATCGATGAAATGAAAAGGGTTTTTAAAGGAGATTCTCATCTTTCCACCAATATAAATTATACTTCACTTTGAATTTAATAAATAATTATTATTCATTTTCTATTTGAATTATGACTAAAGTCCTGATTGATAGGCTGATTGAAAAACATCTATAGATTTTAAATAGTATCACATTTTTTGAATCCAAAACATGTATCAAATTCTATGCTTTACATACTATAAGATTAAAAAAAGAAAATTTGAATTTCATGAAGTTTTGACCAAGTTAAGGTGGTTAGACATACGAGTTTTTATATTTTTGAAAAGTTGTAATAAAAAATTCATAATTAATTATTTACTTGGAAAAAAATTACAAAAAAATATGCATCACATCTGGAAATTAGTCCTCTACTTATGTAAAAAATATTATAATTTTTTTTTATCATTTTATTGTGGTTAGGGTGGTCAGAAGACACCTACTTATTTTTTCCGAAATTTAAGTACTATTGCATTGAAATTTCAAATTTTCACCAAATATATATTTTTATTTTCTAAATAAACCTAGTAGTTTAGAAACTACATTCAATTTTCTATAGATTATATTCTTACATATTTTTGAAATAATATAGATAACTTATTCAAAATTTTACGTCAAGTTGCCCAACTCTAATTTTTTTGAATTTTTTGCCACTTATGGGCCTATTTTTTCCATGATGGTCCTGCACATACCCTACTATAAAATAATCTTAAACAAAACCTAGTATTATCTCAATAGAACTCAATCTTTTAGAACATACTACAATTTTTGTAGTATGTTGAGCATATAAAGAAGATATAATTTCAATGTGTTAGTGATGATGTACAATATCTTGATGTAGAAATATATATTTTTAATGTTCTTGAATCAAATTCCTTACACTTTTCATGTCCTCTCTTGATAACACTATATGATTCTAATGGCCTAAGAGAGATATATATAAATACATGTCAATAGTCACAAAATTTAAAAAAATTAGCTCATAAAAAAGAAATTTTTTTTCAAAATAATAAGATTTATATAAAAGTGAGAACAAAACTATGTCCCACTTTTCAATATTTTTCAATTTGTATTAGTTATAGCAAATAATTGTGTTACATAAAGTAATAAGTTATGGAATTTTTCATGTAGATTCTTTTAAAAATTAATAATAAAGAATTATTTTGTCATTTTTATTTTTTCTTTCTATTATTTTTTTGAGTGAAACTTTATCATTATATGTAATATTCATTAATAAAATTCATTAATGTTTTCTTTAAATTAAATTATTAACTCAAATGCCTAGTGAACAAATATTTTTTGCTAATATTTTATTTATTAATAATCCTTTTATGTTGTACTTACATGAATTCTAAACCTATACTTTACTAGCACTTATTATTTTATTAGCATAAATAGATCAATACATTATTAATCAAATAAGGACAGCCATGTAGAGTGTAAGTTTTTGAGATTTTTCTAACCAACTTTTTCATTTTCTTAGTGTCTTGAATATAGATCATTAGTTTATTTTAATGAAGTGACATTTATTAATTTTTTTTGAAATATATAATATTAAAAAATAAATTTCATACTTTTTATAAAGCTAATACTCTGAGATCTATTCTTGCAAAAATGATATCTTTGAATGAATTTATTTGATCTCCGGAAAGTTGAAGAAGAATTATATTATTATCGATGCTTTCATATCAATGGAGGATCTATTGAAGGTTTAATTTGATCCCAAATAGATTCTATTTAAGGGTTTTTGAAGTAAATCCATTTAATCCATTCCACTTCAATCAACCCCTTACAAAAATCCAACATTTCTCTAGAAGCACATGATCTCAAACAAAAATCAAGATGGCCTAGAAAGGGGAATTGTTATTGTATTTTTATTAAGGAAGAAGGATGACTAGGTTGCATTGTGTGATCTAGTCCATATGCGAAGATGTGCTATGCACCCTTGTCCTAGGTGAAAAAGGTTGTATAATATAAATTAAATTAAGACAATAAGTCACTCTTTCCACTATACCCATGCCCTTTTCTCTTATGTTTTGGCCCTAATTTTATTAGATTTTTATAAATATAAAAAGTAACGCATAATTATGCATGAAATTACTCATGGGATCAAATATCTAGATCCACTAATTAGATTCACACCATGATCCATAACCATATATTTCACCATCTTGGATTTGGTGTGGAATTTACCAATCTCACTTCTATAGTAAAAAAAAATTGAACCCTAAATTATTTTATTAAAAATGTATATTTATCTTTTTTCACCACTTCACTAGTCATTGTGAGCCAACATAGCATAAGTTTTTATACATTTTTCTTGTTGGTTGTTACAATCATGAATATGCATTTGGCCATTTGAAGATCATCCAAGGCATCCTAAGTCATTCGCAATAGTGCACTTCTATTTGGAAAAAATAATAATCTAGTTACATATGCATGGTGGTCATTTCATCTTAGTGTTGCTTCATGATTGCTAAGTGTCCTAGACCCTTCTGCACATATTCATAAGGTTATTTATCTAGGGCTCTCATATAGGCTAACATGAACCTTCTAATTTGATAGATTCCCTAAATGTGTTTATGAACACCCCTTGTGTCAAATACAAGAAATGAAAGTAAAAATAAAATAAAAATTAAGTTAAATTTTATCAAATCAAATATGCACCCATCAAATCAAATCCACGTAAGGAATTAGATCTAAACTTATAGAAATCAAATATATGAGCATGAAAATGAACCGAGATGATAAGTAGATCATTTTTGAATTTTGATAGCTTTATTAAAAAACCCCAAAAAATATATAAACAAAGTAAATCAATCATAACACCTTATTTCAAGTAAGTAATTGTGAAGATAAATATAAAATTAAATTATTTATTAAGCACATATATACTCTTTTACCTTTTATCTCCTCAAAACTGAAAACAAAAAAGAGAAAGAAATGGTATTAATGAATTACCAGATATGTGGGTTCCCTTGAGGCCACAGTTGGTCTGAAAACTTCTTAATGGCATCAGGATCTGGGGCTCGAGGGACAGCAAAGCTCTCGTAAAAGGGCATTGCAGGCAAACCAGAGACGTAGCTGAAGTCCCTTCTTGGAAAAATGTTTTTCTGTCTGGTCTCTTTGGGGAGTGTAAACGCATCTCGAGTAGCTGAATCCATCTCATGAATTATCTCCTTCGTAACTCCATGATTGACCACCACAAAACACCCCCATTCTTCACAAGCCTTTCTCACTTGAACGTACGTGCTTTCTGAGTGGTCTTCAACACCGAGAAGAGAAAGATCAATGAGAGGTACTTCCTCGTCCTCATTTTGATCTGTGATTGTGTGAGAAACCATTATTGAGGGACCAATGGAAAATGAGGAAAGCTTGTTTCTCTGATGAGTGGTGAGCGAGTTAAGGATTGCAGGATGAAGTGATAATGGCTGCACATGGCTATAACGAAGCTTCTGCCGCTCGATGGAACTTCTTGTTCTTCAAAAAACGATTTAAGGAATCTTGCATTATAATATTATTCGTTCTAAAGTTGACCATTATATTTAATTACAATTTGTATTTATTGAGGTCGGAAGTGAGACGTGCCTCCTTGGAAACAGGAATTGCACACACCTCTGTTCCCCACAAAATCGAATGCATCAACTAAAAGAGACTGTAAGCCGACCAGCTCAAAGTTTTACGTACGTTTTAGTTATTTCTCGTAATTGTGAGTATAGTATATATAGTAGGTATTCCTCTTTATGCATTTTCGTGAATAAACTTTCATATTCAGTATTATGGAAGGATATAAATAATTAGTGAATTATAGCAAATGTCGACCAGCTCAAAGTTTTATGTACGATTTAGATATTTCTGGTAATTGTGAGTATAGTATATATAGTAAGTGTCCCTCCATATGTATTTTTTTTTTTTTAGTAAAAATTCATTATTCACTATCAAATAATTAGTGAATTATATCAAATGTATTGATTATTTATAGGAGATTATGTTATTGATATAAATTAATCATTTTATTAATTATAATAAAATAGTTGTTTATTATTGGATCAATCTCAAATTTTGTCAAATCAGTTTTTTCATATTTAGAAGATTTGAATCAAAATTATGTTTCATATTTTACTAAATAACACATTCAATGCAAAGGAATTAATTTCATTTAGAAAAAAGTAGTACTTTAATGCTTTAGAATTACCCTTGTCAACTGCTTTACTTTTGTAAGCATTTTGTGTACAACTCTTTTTGTAACATCCCTCTTCTTAATACTCAAGTAATCTCAAGAATTTACTAGAAGGTAAATAAACTTAGTAAACATGAGAGAGAATTTAAAAATAAAAAATAAATTAAAACATTTGTATAAGCACAAGAATAGAGTACAACAGCACAACTTTTCCAGATAAATTCAAACTTGAATTCACATGTAATTGTAACTAGAATAAAGAGAATTCCTTACACTATTCATTTATATCACAAAAGATATACTTAGCATAAAGAATAGTTTTACCTCATAGGTTGATTGCCATAAACCATAACATGGAGTTCACTGCATTTGGAATGTTGATGTCAAACTTCACGAGACTCGGTGAGTCTTCTGCTATAGAGGGAGAGCATCGTCATAGTGCTTTTCCTCAAACTGCGGACTCAAGTGGTCCCCTGCACACTTCCTAATTGGAAGCGCCCCGGCCCTTCATGAAGGGTATAGATATAAGGAACTGTCAAGTTTCACCATCTAAGTCCTAGTGATGTGCCCTACAAAACTCAATCGACCATACAACTCTAGATCCCTTCTAGCTAAGTAATGATCATTCTGATTGGTCATTCCATCTAGACACACACCTCTAACTCGTCTTAGAAACTATCTCATCCTATAGTTTTTCTTACTTTATTTGGTATTCTAGACACAACTAGTCTGCATAGAAAATCCATTCTAGTCAATCCAACCTAGAAATAATCCATAATTCATTATAAACATGTAATGTAAAGATTTAGATATTTCAAACCTTTTCAAAAGTCCCTTATTGCATTCTTGCAATATCTAGCGTTTATGATGTCCTATCATTTACTTCTCAAGATTCAATACCCAACATCTCGATGCGTTTAATTAAGTTTCAACATTATCGAAGAATCTCTTAAGGTGTTATAAAGAATTCCTATCTTGCTCTATAGTTTTCTCGACCTTTCACTGAAAATCAAAATATATATGTACAATGTCATATCTGACATAAGAGTTATAGATTTCCTACATCCTCCTTGTTTCAATTCTAGGGTTTAGCTTCTCTAACCCAACGCATGGAAATATCATCATTCTTGATTCTCCAAAGGTAATAACATAAGTGTAACTAACCATAAGAACAAAATGCCTCTAGTCTTTCCTACACCACTCGACATTGTTTGACTTTACATTTTACATTCATGAATAAACATAGTATTCAAGGTACATTCCTTCACCAATGTAATGTCTAAAAGAATACTTTCATTCCATATCAATAGTCTTGATCTAAGTCAATCTTCCAACATAAGTTAGGTTTTAATATCTTATAAGCATATAAATACCTAGGACATTTAGTTCCACCAATAAACTAGGCAGGAACTTAGTGCCACCAATAGGACAATACAACTTTCCTCTTATCTATTTTCTCCTTATCCAACAAGGAGTCAACATATCCTTCAATTACACAAGATGTGTCTTGGTTAACATAGTAACTATCATTAACAGTTAAACTCTACTATAGGGAATTTGGGACTCCACGTCACCTTATTCCACTTTCTAATCATATCATAAGTTGAACCATATTCACCATCCTAGGTCTATCCATGGTTCTCAATTCTAATTTAAACTATTCCATAGGGTAAAATCATATTCATGTTATTCTGGGCATACCTTACCTTGCTTAAATAGTGTGATTATGCATGATTTCTGACTCTAAATACCTTTATGAGCTTAGGTGGTAAACACTAATCTCACTTAATAAAATAAAGGATAGCTAACATTAGGAGAGCAATTCATTTCTAGTATCTTTACTAGCATGCAAACTCCCACATGAAATAACTATGTTCATAAATATTCATACCGCCTTCTTAGCCATAGGTAACAAGCATGGTCATGGTATTCTCAATACCCATAATGATTCATAAACGTCCTTTATCCAAATTGAGTCATCATTTGGTTTGAGTGTCTTAGCACATTTTTGCATTATGAACGCATCAGCCATCAGCCATGACATAGTATGACTATCGATGTTTTAAGCTCGATCTTCATGGCCATGAGCCAATACAGAGTAAGGAACTTGATTTAATATAACTCGACCATTGGTTTCAAGAATTGCTACAACCAAGATTGCATTACAAGGAAGCTTCAAGATTAACTCATCTTTATGTTGCAATTCAAGCATTGGCATGTCATTAACAACAACGGTATTCATGCAAAGAAATACATATAGTGTGGTCTACACACTACCAGGCTTACAATCACGAAGGCCTTTTTGATAACACAGAAAATTAACAACAAAAAGCCATAGGGGTAAAATATTTCATAATAGTTATTAATACTATTAGGTTTCATACCTAATTTCCTGTCGATAGCTCTAACATGAACCCGAGGTGTGCTTAGCTACTACTGTATCAAGCATTCTCCCTTAGACTCCACTCCTTACTCAAGACTTTGCTTTGTTTGATTCTATCGACATTGTTAGTCGACAAATATATAAATTATCAGCTATAATGGCCTCAATCCACTGTTATAGTATGGATTATAATGTATTAAGCTCACCGGCCATCGTGACCTTGAGCTACAGGTATAACGTGGTAAACATTGCAATGTAGCTTGAATTTTGCGGCTGTGATCTTTAGTATAAGAAGGGATTCATCATATTGAAGCTCGGCCTCCCTGGCCTCAAGAAAGTCACAAAAAGTTAAATAATATAGTAAATCTCAACCATAAGTCTTGACCTTAGGCACAGTGAAGAATGGAGAGCAATACGGCCCGGTCGTAAGGTCTAGAGCCTCAGAAATGAAAAGAATAGGTTAAAGCTTATTCAAACTCGACTGTAAGGTTTGAATCATTACGATATAGAATATATCAGGGATACTGACACCACAGTAAAAAAATCAACCCCCCTATGATATGCATGTTATGGGAGTTTGATATAAAGGAACTCATAACTGAATATGTATGCAAGATAACATCCTTTACTCTACCTAAGCACAGTCCTTCCAATTGCGAAGGTATTCCCTGTTCAGCCTCCATTTTCCTCCTGCTCTTTGTGTCTTTTCTTGTGAAGCTCCTATCCATGAATAGGCCAAGGACTCTTTGATCTTGTCTCCCCTTTTGGGTTCCTTCCAAAATGGTTGCTAGGAGGGATCAAGATTCCCCCCAGTCGCCCAACAAAGGCTCAAGCTTGAGGAGCAAGATTCAGTTCCAAAAGTAGTTGAAGAACCGTTTTGTTGGTGGTTAAAGTTGTTCATCCCATATGCTGGCCAAAAATTGTTCCCCTCCAGACCGAAGGTAATAATGATGGTCCTTTCAAAAGACTAAAGGATTATTACCACATCCTAATTCACATGCCTATCTTCGAGGAAACTACCTCTCTTTACCAAGGTGGCGTGAGTGGTTTCTCCCACTCGGCCAACTACCACAATCATGGCTCGCACAAGCATGACACCTGCTAGTCTATGGTGAGCTCCAAGCTCCCATTATTTATGATGTCCACTATATTAGAGTAATAACGTAATATCATAGCCAAATTTTAAATATCATATTGATATAATTATATTAAAATATCTTAACATGCATCCCCAAGATGAATGCGAGAAACAATATTAACGAAGATGCCATTTTCCAACATCGCAATGAGAGTCATCAAGAATAAACATTAAAAATTGAACACATAAAACTAAAAAATCATCCAGAAATTAAGAGTTGGTAACACAATCTTATACGATCGACGACGTTGATCTTTTTGTTGTCTCTCGAGCATATTCACCCCATAAAAAAAACTCAAGGATGATCGTCATAATGACTTCCTTTTACAAGGAATTAGGCTACAATAATAGTTCCACGACCTAATAAGCCAATTCAAACTATTTTAAAGAATAGACAATAATGAACAACCAATTATGCAATTGATGTCATGACATAAACTCATTACAACATAAGAAGAGTTGTGCTTGATAGAAAAATGTCTTAGTCGCAAAACAACTAATGTTCAACCTTGATGATGTCACTATCCCCAAAATGACTAGGTTGACATTAAGCAACTAGAAATAGACTTAAGATGGTGACAACCTGTTCTATTCCTTGTATCTATTCCCTTCTCTCTGATGATGCTCTCCCTCCCTTTCTCGGAGGGCGAAAACCTGTTTCCTGAATGCAACTTGCAATCAACAACACAAGATTAGTGTTTCAGTAATCATTTTTATAATCCTCATGAGATCATCACATCTTGAAAATTTTTAAACACGTGTTAAATTTTAGTCAAATAAACATGACTCATGAAAACATTGATTTTTCTAGCCATTTTAACTAAACGTCAAATCATTGAAACATGCATAATCATCTACTAATTACTTCAAAGTAAAAAGTAAAACATAGTTGAAGTTAGGGGTGTAACACTTTTAGCATTGACATCACTTCCTTCTATAGCTCTGGTGCTTTCTCTAGTTGTGAAAAATGTACAATGTATAGTTGTTGGAATTTTGGAAGTTTGTCATTGATAATGTAGTTTGGCAACATGAGCATGAAGTGTACATACATTGGCTGATCTAGTGTTGTCATTGATGTCAACATTGTAATGATCATCCTAGCATAACATGGAAGTAATTTTGGTGACCTTTGTACAGTGCCAGTTGATCCAGAAAGCATGGTTTATCAGGAATTTAGTTAAGTGTTTCCTTTGTCAATATTATGGTTCAATGCATTAGTTTTTGGGTCCACACTTCACCGCATGTTGGTATAATCTTTTACAATCGTAACTACACATTCGAACCCATCAAATGGAGCAAAATTCAAGTTTTTGTGACATTTTGTACAATTTTTGGAAATATATGAATAATAGTGTGTGGCTCTATATATCATAGTTATCTTTTGAACTGTGTACCAATGTGGGAGATTCTGCACTTCTTCACAAATAATGATTTTGTCTTGTGATGATAAAGAAGAGCTAATGAATGTCGGTTGAATAAGAATTCGATGGGAGATTGTGTTTTGAGGTAGCACAATTGATGAAATTGCATAAGCTCTTAAAGACTTTGTGTTTAGGTTTAATTCAGGCTAACCTAACATGGTTGATGTTTTATGGAGAATATTTGAGCATCTCTATGATGACCTATCTTGACATAAATTGAGTGTTGAATTTAGGTGCTAAGTGTGGATGAAATGCTTTGAAGATGAAATATTTAGTTTTTGTGTGTTACTTCTAATTAGTTTGGCCTATTTGAATTCTCACCTCATGTGGGTTATGTATGAGATCATTACCAAGTTGTTTAGGAGAGAACAAAAAGAGAGAGAGTGAGAAGAGTGGCGCAAAAAAGTGCGAGAGGAATATATGATATATGAATGTGTTAGTGCAGAGAAGATTTATGGCATGTATGGTGAATCACCTACATGTCTATGATGCAGTGATAAGCAGATTGTGAAAAGATCATTTTTGTACTTCATTAGAATAGTAATATCTACCATATGATAGATGTTATTGTATCAGTTTAAATGTTGCCAACCCTTCTTTGTTTTTACTTAGTGGGCTGCGATCTCTTTTCTGGACAGTGCATCTTGTTAGTGAACCTTTGTAATATGTTCTATCTAGATATAATATATTGTGAGCTAACCCTCATTGTATTTTTTTTCTTTTTGGGTTTTCCACATAAAAATATGGGTGTTCATGTGACATGTGATTCTGCAGTTGCAAATGTTCATGTTTTTTTTCTTCATTGCAATTATTTCTATTCAATTAATTGGATGGGTTGTGTTTAATTGGTTTAGAGGAATGCTAATTTACCTCCCTAGTATTCTAGGTGTTCAAAAATTGGTATTAGAGCTTGGTTCCCTGGAAGGAGCTTGATTGCTTTGGGGAGATCTTGGAGTTTGAACATATGGCTGATAGGAAGTACCCTACTCCTCTAGAAGAAATTTCTACAATTTGAATATACAAAAGAGGATTGTATGCTAGAAAAGGATGAACTCAAAAATGCACTTGAAGATCTTGACAAAATAAAAAATGAGAATTTAAATCTGAAGGAAAATCTAAAAAAGGAAAACAAATACATCAAGAAGCTGATAGAGAAGATCAAGAAATTCATAGAAAGACATAGAGAAGTTAATGAACAACTAAAGAAAGAAAATTAAGGCATCACCGAACTAAAAATACAAGTGGAATAAAAGAAGAAAACTAAGGATTTCCTGAATGGAGTGATACAAAGCAAGAATAATGAATGCACTAGACTTGAATAAGATTTGGTATATTTGAGAGTGGATTTGGAGAAAGCAAGAATTTGTGAGGATAAATTTAAGGTAAGTTCTACAATGCTTTCAAGATGAATTAATTGTTGGAAAGAAAAAATATAAAGATAAAGGTGGTTTGGGACTTGAAAGACAAAAAGCTCTAAAGCATAACATACATCTATTGCAAAGAAGATTAGTGAATCTAGAAAAGATGAAGGCAAAAGGAACTATGGCGAGTGTCGGAATCAAAGAAGCAATGCTAGAAGACTCCCTAATAGACAACCAAATGCTCAAAGGTACCCATCTTTTAATGGTGTTTTCTTTTAATGTAATTTTGGGCATAAGGCTCTAGAATGTAGAAGTAGAATGAATCAGAATGTTGGATCCTTTACTTGACAATGTTTTGTATGCAATAAATTTGGACATAGAGCTGCTCAGTGCAAAATTCAGATGATGAATAGATTTAAAACTACTAGATCTTTCAATGGCTATTGTTATACATGCAATGTATTTGGACATAAGGCTAACTAGTGCATAACAAGATTGAATGGAGGTTAGATTGGTTAGAGAAAAATTGTATTCTACAATTGCAAAAAAATTGGACACATTTTAAAATTTTGTAGAAGTTTGAATGAAAGGAAGACTAATCCGGGAAAGAGGAATGCGACTGTAAAGAAAGTTGATCTGAATGTTCAAAGTAAAGAAGGAAATGGAAAGAGTATGGATAAAGAAAGGAGAGATTAAGGACATGGGAGAATATGTACCTATCTTCATTGCAGATGTTTCCTTTGATAGCTAACCTAGATCTATGGCTTAGGGGGAGCTTCACTAAAAATCATATAGCACCCTTACTAATATGTTGTGTCATGGCTTGACACAAAGAGACAATATGGAGAGAAATATGGTGGATTTGTTGGTGAAAACTGTAGGAGAGAATATTTTAATGTAGAAGTTTGTGGAGCTTCTGAAGGTTGACTATGCATTCAAGGTTTTGAATTTTTCCAATATGAATCATTTATTGTCAAAATGGGTCAAATCAAGGAGTTAAAGTGTGCTTGGGAAGAAAAATTTATTTCAATATATGCATGCGAACAAGAAGTAAAGTGAAGATGAAGACTTGTGGAAGAATTTGATGCATCTCCCGATAGCAAATCATCAAAACCCTAATTTTCATTGAGCACGTTTAAGAAGTATTTTGTGTGCTCCTAGTTTTCTGAAAGTTTTATTCGAAAGAATTTTAGATGTAGTGGAAGGATTGAAGGTTGTAAATGTATTAGAGAGACTGCAACCTGAATTGAAGAGACATTCTTGGAAAGTTCTATTGGAAGATTCAGTGGGTGCATTTTCCTACACTCCCTTTGGATTTTTACCAAATAAAGATATAAAAGCATACATTCATGGGTGTATTAATGGAAAAAGTATTCCTTTCCTTAATTTGGGAATAATTAATAATAAATGAGCTTAATATTGCCTTGATTTAGTGTTGTAATATGTTTTACACATTCACATTAAGTCTAGTGCCCTTTTAATAAAATGAACTTACTGATGCCTTATTTAGGGTGTTGTAAAGGATTTCTTTACAGTTTCACACCAATATAGGGCTTTAATAATTAATTGAGGTTAATTATAGCTTAATTGGCCCCTTAAATTCATATCCAAGCCTAATTTATTGCATTTTCTGAAGGATAAATCCTGACATTCATTAATATATGTTGCATAAAATTTAATTTGGCAAGGTTTGAGTCCTAGGATAGTAACCTGAGACCCATTCACCACTTGGTGAATGGGTGTCATATGACCCCCTTTTTGCATAATATTTCATAATCCCCGAAATTGGTCGTAGTTAACTATGTTAGGACCCATTCACCCAAGGTGGAAAATGGGTCCTCCTTAACTTAGGAAACCCATTTTAGGGTGTGTTTGGGTCCAGTATTTCAACAATTTCAAACCTTAGATATGATGTCGGCTTGTGTTATTTGGATTTTGGGATTAAATTTTAAGTTTAGTATAAATTTAAGGTTAATTCACTTAGTTAGATCCTAGATCTTCATAAGAAAGTAAGAGTACTTTCACACGAAAATTATAGAGAATTCAAGAGTATTTCAAAGGAATTCAAAGGTAGATTATCGAGGCTTTATTGCAGCGATCAAAGATCATATCATCATGTCAAAGTCTTGCATGTTGTTGACCTAATGTGATGTTCTAGCATTGGTGATCAAGTTTAAGTCTTAAAAGCTATTATCCTATGTCAAGTTCATGATCAAGATCAAAATTCCTTATGGACACTTCATGCTAAGTTTCAGATTTTCATTCCAATATTTAATTAGGGATTGGTGAGTTGTTACACATTGTTTTTCATTCATCTTTCCTTTATTCCTTGTTTCATTACAAGGATTAATTACCTAAATAGGGTTTGACCAAGGAAAACCCCTATCCCCTGACAAAACAACAAATGTTTTATCTCTTCATGTGTGATTGTAGGTTTTGGATTGAAGATCAAGTGGAGAATAAAAGATGCAAAATTGAAAAGATTGAAAAGTTGCAAAAATTATCATCTTTGTTACAAGATCACCAAAAGTGCTCTATATAATTTATTTTTGACTTTCGGGAGCTGAACACCTAGGATTTGGGAATCTAAACATTGAATAAAAGAGCCTAGAAATCACTTTTATAGAACCCTAGCATGGACACATTCACCACTGGGCGAATGAGTCCTTAGTGAGGCCCAAAACAACACTTTTTCAAGAAGGTATAGATTGTTTTAGCATCTTAAAACCTTCCTTATTGTTGTTATAATAGTTAAGATTTATTTTTTGTTTGTTATTTATGCATATTTCCCCTCATAATTGAGTGAAATATAAAGCAGAAAAAGTAGGAGGTGAATGCATTTGATCAATCCATCATTTTGGGTTTACCCCCCTCTTTTTTCTATGTTTCATTTTGGTGAACCTGGCCTCTTGAGCATTGTAATTTTATGATTTTGGGAGTCTCTCTTTTCATCCTAGGTTAGATCTTGCATTCATTTGCATTGAATTATATTGCATTTAGGGTGTCTTATTTTGCATTCAAATTTGCATCGCATCTAGGGTTTTAGAATTGCATTGTTTTCATTCTTTAAATCTAAAAAATACAAAAAAAATAAATAATCTTGCATATCATTTAGATCACATAAAATTTCATTTGAAAATGAAAACAAAATTGCATATCCAACTAGCTCTTGTAATTCATCACATTCTCACATTTTCATTTTGCATTTCACATTGCATTTACAAAAATTTGAACCTGAAACTTATTGTAGCATACTTGAATATGAAACTCATTAGAAAAAGCTTAAAAATTAGTAAAAATCAGTTTCAAAACCCTAATCTAGGACCCATTCACCCTAGGGAGAATGAGTACCTAATCAAACCTAGATCTGCATTTCTAGAATTCCAAAATTTCTATTTTATGCTTTTGTTTGTTGTTGTTACATCTCTGTTTAAGTTTATTGAATTTATGTTTCATTAATTTCATTAGATCTAGCTTAATTTTCTTCATTTAGTGCATTGTCAAAATTCAAAATTGCATTTACAACATTTCACTTTCAATCTATTGCATAGTGTAATTAGTAAATTACCTTATTTAGAATCTAAAAATTGTATTCATACTAGGTCATTGCATTGCCTCCTTCCATTTTGGGTTTGCACACTAAGTTTCTAAAACTTTTATGAGCTTTACAACTTGGTGTCCTATTAGAAATATGATTTTTGGACGTAGTTCAAGGCTCATGGCATCCTGTGCTATACCATTTGCCATGGATCTTGAGTTTTCTAGCTCTC